>BTPG01000006.1:160064562-160367062 GCA_036245525.1 Semisulcospira habei | reverse complement strand
CTATAGCGGAAAAGTTACAACACAAGTGCTGGTCTTACCAAATGTTTATTCGCTTCCAGTGTATGTGCAGGAAATTAAATTATAACCTTGATAAAGGTAGACCATTTGCCTTCAAAGTGAGAAAGATGTTTGTGCTGTAAAAACTTGAAAAACTGGCTAAATCTTTAGTTGTTTGCAAGAGGTATCCGTTTTTGCTTCTTTGTTGCTACTGCGCGCGGCGATTACAGCCAGCTGGAGTCTGGCTATGCCTTCATAGACGGGTCAGGTTACCGCTGTTGGCAAACTAAGTGGGCTAAGGGAAACTGCCGTGCGACTGGGGGCACAGCCGGAGCAGGGGAGGCACACCGCATGCATCTCGCTCGGCCACTGGAAGTCTCCACAGCGCGTGCAGGTGCAGACTTTTTACTGCAAAACATAGTCGAAGGTGAGAGGCAACTGGCCTTGGCTCTGTAAGGCCACACAAACAAATGCACCCGCGCACGAATTATCACTTCTCTCATTCAAAAACTTTATCATCCGCATGCCGCATGGCACAGTCAGATTCCTATCTAAACTTACGTAAAGTAAGATAACCTTTCACGCAGTGCCCAACCACATGGACCACCATGGCATCATCATATCATCTTCATCCTCATCATCATGCAGAATGAAAAAAAAAAATTACGCACGAATTATCACTTCTCTCATTCAAAAACTTTATCATCCGCATGCCGCATGGCACAGTCAGATTCCTATCTAAACTTACGTAAAGTAAGATAACCTTCATGTGGTTGTCCCGAAAGGAAACACAAATGCTTTTCAGTAGACCGCTTGGTTATTTTATAATGTGTGTATTATTTTGGAAATGCACGCCCAGTACAAGTCTGTACAGTTCACCCCTTATCTCTGCCAGGTGTTAAAAGGCAGCAGTATATATATATATATATATATATATATATATATATATATATATATATATATATATATATATATATATATATATATATATATATATATATATATATATATATATATATATATACACACAGTGCGGGGGTAGCGGTTAGTGGAACCCACAATAAGGCAGGCGGTCTCCACGTTGATAAGCCTGATAGCCTTTCCCCATATATACGCTCTATGGTCCCCGCACACCTAGCGCCGGTCGAGGGTAACAACCGAGACCTTACCTCGCCATGGCCGCGCCATGTCATGGTGCGTACACGGTAACTGCAACACATAGTAAACGTGAGAGGGGACCAGGCGTGGCACCCCGAGGCCACGCAAAACGAGGGCCCGCATATACGAAGCATGACTCTGACGTAGAGCAAACTCACGGCCGGTGCCGCCGCCCGGCGCACCGAGTGCCGTTCGAGGGCAACAACCAAGACCTTACCTTGCCCTGGCTGTGAGGTCGGTGAGTAACCTGTCACAAAGGCCGTAAGGAATCCAACGGGCGCAGTGGCGAAGCCCCAGCGCCACAAATCGAGACAGAAGCACCAGCGCCCACACGTTTAAGTCCACTAAGAAACGAAGGTAGTCCAAGGCAAGCACGGTGATCCAAGGTAATCCCAGAACTTTAAGGCACGACCGGTTACAACCATACACAGCCGAACACGTCCAGTAGGCTTGAACACAACCGTTCGTGGTAAGCTAAACGAACAGACTGGCGAGATACCGCTGGGCATGTGACCGGATAGTGTGGGACGCGAGGCTACTCAAGGTACCTGGTTACGGCGCCCTTGGGTCGCCTCCCTTGTCGTGTAGGTACACAACGGAATTTTTGGCTGAAATTGGTAAGCTAAGTGTACGTTTCCTATCAGTAATGTCATCAGTAATGTTTTTGAGGAAACAAAAGTGGTCTTGCAAGAGAAGTCTTGAAGGACAAAAAGTGTCACCTGTCATTAAAGACCATCATTTAGGTGGCTGTAGCTGTGACTGTGGCTGTAGCCACCTACATGACGGTCTTGAATGACAGGTTATCTCTCACAAGGGTGGTCGCTCAAAACAGGTTCTGCTGTAAAAACAAACAACCAACCAGCACTAACAAACAACAAACAGAACAGCCCAGACAAACAGAACAAATAAACAAACAAAACAGGGACAAACAACCACCAGAGCAAGCAGACATGATATGACACTTGCCTGTTGAGTTTGACCAAGATATCTCCCAGGTTGATGTAGGCCTCTATAAAGTCTGATCTCATTGAAATCGCTGTTTGAAGTAACTGCACACATCAAAGGCATGTTCATAATCAGTGCTCATACTCAGGCTTTTGACAATCAGTACTTTCTTTGATAACCCATTTAACCCCACGCCCACATTTCCCAAATTTTGGAGGTGACACTACATGTATGTACCATCTGCAGGAGATGGATCGATGCTGATAATTCAAGGGCACTGTCAGACTAGCTTGGTGCCTGATGGCGCCAAGCTAATCTAGCAGTACCCTAGAATTATCAACGTTGATCCATCTCCTGCTGTATTACCGTCCACTGTGAAAAAAGATACTGATGAAACACTATTGGTTCCTACTTTCCACTCAACCAGATACATTTAAGTTCAACTGACAGTCAAATGAGATGAAAGAACTCACCTCTCTGGCCTCATCTAAACGCTTTGGATCTTTCGAGACCAAGTTGGCTTTGTTCAGGTAAGCATTTAGGTGATTAGGGGCCACCCGTGCAGTGTAACTGCGACCTATAAACAAGATGAAAATAATATTGAAATATCAACAGTAAGGCTCTGGAAGAAAGCATAAATGAGGTAAGTTGAAGAAAGAAGTACAGATACGTTTTCTACTCACACTTTCTTTTTTCATATGCCTTCTTTTTATTAACAAATTTATCATACCACTTAGGGAATTTGGGCTGCCTTTGTCAGGGAGCTTCATTGCTGCAATGCAGCACCAACTGACCAACCTTGTTTAATTTATTCATATCTATTTATTTGGCAAATTAAGGTAGGTCAGGAAAGCCGAACACCCGTGATAAAAAAACTCAATGAGTGGCCCAAATGCCTGACATTTTATCACAGGGTAACTTATCACAGCTTCGCGCAAGCAGGGATCAATCTCACCCACCCATTGGTTATGATCTACTGAAGAGCAACTTGCCAGTTGATCTGCTATCCCCTCGACCACCAATCACTAATCTGGCACTACCGTTACACTTTCATGGGTTTTGGCATTATAGATGCCTCCCAAATTTGGTGTAGTCATTTATTTGATTATCAGTGTTACCTGAAAGTAATGGTGGCTACATGCACATAGTGTTAACCCTTTGGCTGTCGGTAGCGGGGTTTGTCGCTTTGATTCCTGCAGGAATCAATGTGAATAAAAGCGCTATCGACAGTATAAAGATTAACATCATAATAATATGATAAACATTTGTCCGTTACCTTTGATGACAGGAGGGAAGAGGTCAATGGCGCGCTGATACGCAATCTCCGCTGGTGCAGACATGTTGAGGTTGTTGTAAGTGCGACCTACGTTGATGTGAGCACCAATGTCATCTGGCTGCACACTGACAACAGATACACATTTAGGCCAAAACTGACTGAATCTTGTAAAGCCAGCAGTAAAAAGGAATGTCATCAATGAAAGTCCAATGGTATGAAATACAGGTCAGTCTCAGCATTACCTGCACTAGTATGTCTGAGAATCAGCTGTAACGCGAAAAGGTCTCTGGTTCCCTAGCCTGGTGAGCAGACGGTCCTTGGGATGTCAGCCTTTGTTGGTCTAAGCGCGTCCGTTCGCGGACCAAAGAAGGCTGACGTCGATCAAAGGACATTTGCTTACAGGGTGTCTTTTCTTCACTTTCAGCACATTAATATGGACACAGTTAACACAATGTGACTCTGTGACTCAAAGGTATCGCAATATATAGTGGCTGACCTGTACAACCAAACGAAATCAATATAAAGAAAGGAAAACACACAGAACAAAGTGTATAATGCCATGCATCATATTCATATCATCATCAACCCCCTACCCCCCCCCCCCCCCCCCAAAAAAAAAAAAAAAAAAAAAAAAAAAAAATAAATAAATAAATAAATAAAAAAAAAAAAATAAAAAAAAATAAATTAAAAAAATAAAAAAATGACCTGAATGTATGATTGTGATTATGGTTGTGATAGAACAGTTGACTATTGCTGAACATCACTTTGCTTCTCAGAACAGAAATCCACAGAGCCTGTATGCAGCGGTTAGACGATGTGTACCCACTCTGAAAGTTAACCCATTTAGCCCCGGGACCCTGCAGCAGGAGATGGATTGATCATTATAATTCAAGGGTAGTGCCAGATGAGCTTGGAACCTTCAGGCGCCAAGCTCATCTGGCACCACCCTTGAATTACCATGATCAATCCATCTCCTACAACAATAGTCATTAGAAAATGCATCCAAAGGTTTGGAAATGTAGGCGTTGGGTTAAGAGGGATAAAGGGATAACAAAAATAACAGAACCATTATCTTGTACCTTGCTGCTTTTTCAAAGTAATCCAGTGCCTCCTGGAACCTTTCCACCTTTTCCAGAGCGTGCCCCACATTATTCCACAGCTTGGCGTTGTCCTGATTAAAAGTAAGGGCCGCTCGGAAAATTGTGTACTCAGACGTCCTGCAAGAAATGAAGAAATGTGTAACATTCTATGGGTAGAACCTACTCAAGTAAGTACAGTAGGTTACACGCACAAAAGCAACAAACACAAAAGAAAAGAAAAACAAAATGTAAGTGTAAAACTAATGTATGAAAATGTAAATTATAAACAAACAGTAAAAAAAGGAAATATGTTCTCCAATCAAAATAAGTGGACAATCTACATATCCATTAAAAAAAACCAACTGAATGCCAGATGATGCCAGATAATTGTATCAAACTGAGCAGCAAGCTACTCATAAATAAATATGGTCTCAAGAGGCAGAGAGCCTCATAAGCACCCACAGCTTGTGCGGGCTTGTGATGATATATGCCTCTTGTAGCCATATTGCAGATGGATAATCAGATAATTTTCGGTCCAGTCACCTGGAACAACCTTCCAGCCCATGTCAGACATGCTCCAACTCTGCCTGTTTCAAATCACTGCTCAAGACCTATCTGTTTTCTTAAGCGTATAGTTAGATGCATTTTCAGTGCGTTAGCAATCTTTGGCAGTAACTGTTCTTGTAACTGTGTGTGTGTAATATGTGAGTGTGAGCTTTTGATATGTGTCACTTTAGTTTTGTAACATTTATTGTAGTGTTTTTGTGTTTGTTTTTTTCTTGTACTTTTTGTTTTGTGATTTCTGATCTTGTAAAGCGCTTAGAGCACCATTCATTTGGAGGTCAAGAGCTATATAAATGTACATTATTATTATTATTATTATTATAAAAAGTTACATCATTACGTAAAACAGAAACCTTGCAGTTGTCTTCAGTGAAACAGGACTTTCAGTCCATAAAAACAAAGCACACACCAATCAAAATTCCTGATGAATGTCTTCGCACTGTGTGTCACCAATAACAGGGTGACAAAAACATACAGAATGCCTCGAAGAAACCTGCAACAGTCATAAAAAAACTGGATCATTTTGCGACTGATGTGGACTATTTCTTAACCCATTCAGCCCTGACGCACTACAGCAGGAGATGGTTCGACCATGATAATTCAAGGGTATGCCAGATTAGCTTGGCACCAACAGGCGCCAAGCTAATCTGGCACTACCCTTGAATTATCATGGTCGATCCATCTCCTGCAACAGATGCATAGTCGTTAGATGACGCCTCCAAAATTTGGGAAATACGGCCATCGGGCTGAACGAGATAAAGGGGTGCAAATCTACTGTCTTTCCTCACTGTAAAGGGGCTGTGGACGGATGTGGACTATTTCTTAACCCATTCAGCCCTGACACTCTACAGCAGGAGATGGGTCAACAATGATAATTCAAGGGTAGTGCCAGATTAGCTTGGCGCCGACAGGCGCCAAGCCAATCTGGCACTACCCATGAATTATCATGGTCCACCCATCTCCTGCAACAGGTGCATAGTCGTTAGATGACGCCGACAGGCGCCAAGCTAATCTGGCACTACCCTTGAATTAGCATGGACGACCCATCTCCTGCAACAGGTGCATAGTCCTTAGATGAGGCCTCCAAAATCTGGGAAATACGTGCATCGGGCTGAATGAATTAAATGTATTTTAGCTGACAGGCTAGTGTACAGGATGTGAATATGGGTGAATATGGGTCTAACGGCAGCAAAGAAAACTAATGGAATAGCAGCAGCCCAGACTCATTTAACTACTTTCCAGATTAACCCATTTTACCCCAAGGCTGCATTTCCCAAATTTTGGAGGTGTCACCTATCAATTATGTACCAGTTTCAGGTGATGGATCGACTATGATAATTCAAGGGTAGTGCCAGATTAGCTTGGCGCCTGTTGGCGTCCAAGCTAATCCGGCACTACCCTTGAATTACCATGGTCGATCCATCACCTGCTGTAGTACATGGGTTAAGAATACTTTAGTTTTGGTTCCAATACTAATAATGGAAGCAGCGCATGTACCAATGCTAGAAAGCATGTCATAAAATGACACAGTTTGAGACCTTTAACCCCTTCACCGCAAAAGATGAATACTAACCAATCGCAAGAGGTATCAATAGATCCTCATAAGTCTGAGCTGATGTCTCCACAAATGTGGGGGGTGCACTACGAGGTATGCCCCTTGCTGGCCACACTCATACCCACTCCGTAAATGGTTTGGTTTATCAGGCACTAAACTGTCAGAATTCCGACATAGGAAACTGCAGAAAATAAGAATAAAAACTAAAGAATAAATAACACCACCTACAAGCAAACGGTTGTCTCCCAACTCACTAACTTTTTGTTTTCTGTAAGGATGTCAAAGCCGAGGGCAACAAGCATGCAGAACCCAAGACTAGGCGTGTAGAGAATGCGCTCAGCCACCACAAAACCCACCGGGAAAAACAAGTTGGACGCTGGAATGAACGGGAGAACTATCAGGGACAAACTCTGAAAGAGAAGAAAGGAGAATATAAATAAACAGACAGATTAATTTAAAATAAAAACTTCACTGATCGGCGAGCAATCAATAAATAAATAAAATAATAAAAAATTGGAAGAACAAGGCTGTTCTGCACGACATCCGAAAATGAAGAAAACACCAATCACAAACAATACCATGTTAGATTCATGAGTTCACTTCAACTTAACCCATTTAGTCCCAATGCCCTGCAGCAGAAGATGGATTGATCATGATAATTCAAGGGTAGTGCCAGATGAGCTTGGCGCCTGAAGGCGCCAAGCTCACCTGGCACTACCCTTGAATTATCATGATTCGAACCATCTCCTACAAGTGGTACATAGTCGTTAGATAACACCTCCAAAATTTGGGAAATGCGGCTGTGGGGTTATATGGGTTTAATCCTGTCTAAAATTCATTTTGTCAGGCTTTGTGGTGTGACAGAGATGTACACTGTATGCATTTGCTACACATCTTTAAACCTCCCGTGACCTGTAACCTTTGTGAGGGGTCAACCAAAGTCGTATGCATAGAAAGGTCTTATCATCACCTACCTACGTGCAAAGATTGATCGAAAATTAGCAAAAGTGCCCCAAAAAACTAACATTCTATTACAAAATCAGCATTTGTCACACACTTGCCAACCTCTTGTGACCACTTACCTTTGTGAGCTGTCATCAACACAAGTATGCATAAGGTCTTACCACCAGTTATCTCTGTACTAAGTTCAGGCTTGAAGTAGAAAATAATATTTGAGAAAAAAGAATTATGTCAAAATATATCATAGCAATGGCTATTATATTATACTGAGCAGCATTTTGCTTGATATAGTGCCGATAACAGGCAGATGTGATTACGAGACGCGAATCAAAATGTCCGAGTCATAAGACGAGGACATTTTGATTGGGTCAAGTAATCACATCTGTCTGTTTTCGGCACTATATCAAGCAAATTGCTGCTCAATATAATTTATGTACCCAGTCCAAAACAAAACTTTACCTTCGCATCGTGCCCTCCACTCTGTATGACCATTTAAGGTTTGAATACCGAGAATATCATGCACACCGAAACAAAACGTATGCATATTCACAATTAATTCAGTTTATTCATAAGCAAAAGTTAGCAATGAAACACCCATAGCAGCAATGTGGATAATGACTTGAAAAATAACAAAAATAGTGAACAAACAAGAAAACATGACTCCACTATAGTGCTACGTGAAGCAGACGACAGGTTTGTTGATGCAAGGGAGCTAACTGTGTTCAGCGATTTTGAGCATATGGCTGTTCCATCTACCTCTTACGCTAATACAGTTTTGATGTTTTTTTTAGCTTGGAATTTGCATTTCGCGACTCTAGTTTGTGTTACATATCTACAACAATGAAGGCTTCAAATTATAGGTTAGTGTTTTTAGCTTTTCGTACTCTTTGTATCGCTTTTTACGGGTTTCCACGTTCAATGCTAGTGCCCAAGCACACGATTGCACGTACACGGACGAGAAATATCTTCGGCATTGGTGAAGAACGACAAGTTTACAATTAATCAAAGAGTTAACGTTTTCATAGTTGAAAAGGATGCATTAGTGTTGCAGCAGAACAGTATTTTGTGTTTTATTTCATAAGACCCTGGCTCAAGAATCCATCAACAACTTTGCCAGGCCCGCAAGGCCTTTCGGGAAGGAAAGTATATCGAACAAGCTCCTGAATAATTAATTTGCCTGTTATATAACATATATCAGTACATGTGTCAAAGAAGGGAAAAAATATGGAGTGGGTACATACCATAATCACAGCTCTTGAGCGGCGTGTTTGCTCTGACAACGCAAAGACAGCAAATCGCCCCAGGATGACATAAAACGCAATGGTGGCGAGATTGCGCAGATCGAGGACGGAGTCAATAACCGGGATGGTACCCATGGTCCAGTCACAGCACAGCCCCATGGGATTCAGCAGGAGCCAGGCGTTGACCGGCAGAAGGTAGTTGAAAGTCAGCTGGCGGGCTGGGGTGGGGGACACCGATGCTGGGTTGTCAAACCTGCAAAACAGACCAGAGTGAAAAAGTTTTAAAAGTTGGACATAGCAACACTTTATAAGAGATTGTGACTGCACTGTTTGTATGTGCTGTTAGTCCTGGCTGTCTGGCCTAATTCCAAAGTAATGATATTCTCTACTGTGTGTGAAGATGTTCTGACTTGGTGAGTTTCAGGATGCGGCTCGATCAACTGGAAGGAGAAATTTTAAATAGTTGAACAGCAGAACATGTTTTGAGCAACCAAGCTTATGAGAGATACCTGTCATTAGAGACCATAATTTAAGTGGCTTTAATTGCAGGAAACATTTTTTTGTCCTACAAGACTTATTTTGAGAGAGCACTTGTCTTTTAATGCATTCTGCCCCAGGATCAAAATTTTGAAGTTGCCCATTGGGGGACTGAATTACAATTCTAGAGACAAGCTATTCTGGCACCACCCTCGAACTATCATGCTCGATCCATGTCTTGCTGGGGTGTATCAGGGCTGAATGAGTTAAGACCACTTTTTTTCCTCACAAAAAAGTAGTTGTTCAAAACAGGTTTTTCTGTAATGTATGACTAACCCAACTGACTTACTTTGTAAAAACAGGGAGCTGAGCACCCATGACTTTGATTCTTGCGAAGAGCAGGAACAAAGTGGAGAAGACTAAAAATCCCGCTCGAATGATCGATGTTCGAAGCCAGCTTGGCACTTGAGGCTTGCCTTTTACAAAGCTGCCTAAAACTGCCAAAAGTTCTCCAAATGTTGCCTGAGAAATGAGAAAAAGAGGAAAATAAAATTACGCTATTTGAATAGTAAACGTAACCCTTATCATTCGGAATACACCAGTGTGTGAAATAAGTTTGACTAAAATAGTTCAAGGGTAGTGCCAGAATAGCCATTGGTCTATATCCTTATCCATAAATACTATAATGTAGCTTGCATTTGGCAGTGTACAAATTTGAAGTTTTTAGCCTCAGTATGATATGGGTTAAACAGGAAAAAAATACATTTTATGTCAATGCCATCAAACCAGGTTTAACCTGTTCAGTGCCAGTAGACCCAGGCCGTGTTTCTGCAACCTTCATTAAATCAACACTAAACAAACCTAGCAGTCCCAGGAACATGGATTCAAAGTGGATCCATCAAGAGGCATAGATCCTCATGAGCCTCTGCAACTGCGGGGGCTCATGAGTATCTATACCTCTTGCAGTCGGTTGATGGTAAAATTTCTCAGCACTGATACAAACATGGGACAAACCAGAGTCTGTACTCACCCTCTGTGCCACAAATACTTCATAGACGCAACAGACACCAATGACAGTGACTCCCTGCTCCTTACACAGCATCGCGACAGTCACTAGGGCCACCGTTGCTACCAAGGGACCCCAGCCTACAACAAAAAAAGGGATTGAAAGGAAGAGTCAGAAAGAAAGCGTCACATGGCAACATACAGTACACGTCAGCCTTCAATATACTGCAGTTATCTGATATAACACAGACAGGCCTCTGGCTCCCAAGGGGATGCCTAGTGAGCAAAAGGTCCTCAGGCTGATGTCAGTGTTAGCGGGCCCGCCCACAACCATGCGCCGGCCAGGTGAGGCTAATGTTGACCTAAGGACCTTCTGCCTCTGAAGTCTATGTAAATTCAGCACCACATTAATGCAGTCACGAACAACATGGTCCCACGATATACTGAGGCTGACCTGAACTGATCAAAAGCGGACATGTGGCAGGCATAATAGACTCATGGTAAGCACTGTGTACAAAGTACAAAGTATAAAAAGAGCCTGAAAAGCTTGTCAACTACTGACCTTTAACCCTTTCCATGTTGGTAGCGGTTTTAGTCACAATGATTCCTGTAGAAATCATTGTGACTAAAACCGCTACCGACATGGCAAGGTTTAAAGTACATCTAACAGTATCCTCAACTTTTAAAGACACATTTTAACACCATTTTGTGTCTGTTGTGCTCTGTCCAATAAACTTTTGCAGCAGTCTGGACATGCACCAAAGGCAGACACTTAGTAATCCGACTGAATTTTAGATCAAGAGGTTGCACTAACCCAGTCACTCAAACTGACAGATCATTCCATAAAAGCCATGAATGCATAATTTCTCTGGCATGCTAGTAACAAAGTAACACATGGTGTAGGTTTTGATCTTTTAAAGTACAATGGAAACGTTTGCACCCTTGTGTTTTTCTCGTTTCTTTTACTCAGCCATTAGCGTGTCAAACTCAGTTGAGACCCTTTCCAACTGCGGACGACAGTGGACGGACAACAGACGGACGACCACTGGCCCAAAACATACTCATTATTGTCACTGAATGTGAGTCACAAATCCAAGGCAGCTATCCACATGTCACCAAGACATATCACCTATATAGTGCGTTACAGCATATCAATGTGTGGACGTCTCTTAACCAGTGAGATGGTAGTCAGGAGGTTAACCCTTTTAGCCCTGAATCCCTACAGCAGGAGATGGCTTGACCATGATAATTCAAGGGTAGTGCCAGATTAGCTTGACGCCTTCAGGCACCAAGCTAATCTAGTACTACCCTTAAATTATCATGGTCCAGCCATCTCCTGCAACTGGTAGTGTACATAGTTGTTAGGCAACACCTCCAAAATTTGATAAATGGGATCTTGGGGCTAAAAGGGTTAAAGAAAATAAAATGAAACCAGTACAGACCTATGGGCGCCCTGTAGCGAGTGGACCTGGTGTACATGAGGAAGGCCGCCAGGAAAAAGATGGATGACAATCCCTCTGCTCTACCAACCACACCTGTGACCTGTCACATGGAAAAAACAACTTGCAAATAATGGAAATTTAAATTCTTTGCTAAGTCATGGTACAACAAACTATTGCAACAGATGCTGATTATCCATGTCAACATTTTCTTGATTAGTGAGTTAGTTATTTGGGTTTAACACTGAACAGGCAACTAAGGCCATCTTACAGCAGCATTTCCTTGATGATAAATAAGTCTGAACGGTCGACTTCGCTCATAGCAAAGTTGGGTATAATAAATGTCTCATATATATATATATATATATATATATATATATATATATATATATATATATATATATATATATATATATATATATATATATACACACGTGTTTCTAAAATTTGAATGATGTCGCATGTGTTTTGCTCATAATTATGTATACAACAATGTTTTTTCAGAGGCCCCAACCATACTTTTTCTGTGTATAAATTATGTAATTTATTTGTTTTGAATGACCACCTAAGGAGAAATCACCTGTTGTTAAAAAACATCATTTACATAGCGGTAGCCACCTAAAAGTTGGTTTTTGATGACAGGCAGCACATTTTGCACTTCAAAACTTCTCTAGAGAGAACACCTGCTTTTGAACACCACTTTTATTCTTGCAAAACAGATGGTCGTTCAAACACACTCTACTGCACATAAAAAACTGTAGACATAATGACAACTAATATGATTTTGTCCCTAGGTTATATATGATGTCGACTGTATGTCATCTTTGAACACATTCTCCTGCCTGGGTGGATGTGGGATGGGGGTAGTTTAACTCCCTCCTCTGAAAAGAAAAAATAGAAAGAGAAAAATGAATTTTTCTCTAAAATGTATTTTTTTCGAAAAATACTTACCGATGACATTACTGATAGAAAACGTACACTTAGCTCAACCAATTTCAGCCAAAATTTCCATTGTGTACCTACACGACTAGGGAGACGACCCAAGGGCGCCGTAACCCGGTACCCTGAGTAGCCTCCGGTCGCTCCCTATCCGGTCATGTGCCCAGTTGTGTCATGCCAGTCTGTTCGCTTAGCTGACAAGCGGCAAGCGGGGCAGGTGGGAGGGTCCTCAGAGTAATGTCATCGGTAAGTATTTTTCGAAAAAATACATTTTAGAGAAAAATTCATGTTTCTTCAAAAACATTCCCGATGACATTACTGATAGGAAGAATAGCAAAGAGGAGGTGGGTGCCGCGTAGAGCGCCTTTATCCCTTGTATACTGCTAACGAGACCCACCATCCCCGGGGCAACCACCTCCCGACAATTTCAGCTAAGGATTACCTTACGGAAGGGGGGGAGGGGGGGGGAAGTGTTGCGCCGCGACAGGAGACCCCGGAGCGGTCGGCAGAAGCCATCGGGCGGGCTTGGGCCAGGCGGGGGCGGGGACCAGCACGGAGCGGGGGCGGCCAAAGCCCGAGGCACGCGGGCGAGGCCGACCGCGTCCGGAGAAAGGGCGAGTGGGGGGTCTGACGGTCCGCAGGGCACGACTCACGGCCTTGCGGGCTGCTTGAAAGCGGGCAGGAGTGGCGCGGCTGGGCCAGAGGTCTTTATTCGAGTCCTTCACTGTCTGCCAAGTAGGGCCAAAGAGGAGCACGCCGCCAAGCGGGGCCTGTCGGAGCTGCTTTTTTATCTCAGAGGGGAGGTCATGACAGGCGTGCAGAAGCGCATCCCAACGCATCAGGTCGCAGTTAGAGGCAGCGGCCATGGCATTGACGGAAGTGTGGTACGCCGCGCGGTTGGCAGCCACCGCCAAGGCAAGGATGTCCCCTAACAGTGGCGAGATCGATGGGTGCCAGGCGTCCTCGACGCGCCGGACAACTTGCGTGACCAGGTCCAGGAATCCCACACAGGCCAGGGTGTTGCGTATGAGGGTCGCCGTCCTGTCCAAACCGGGGGGAAGGTATCGCTGTGAAGTTCTCAAGCCGCCCGCTTGTGACTGCACCGGGATATCCACTGCTGGGAGGGGGCAGGTGAAGGACTGTGAGTGACCTGCGTACCAGCTTTGGCGGAAGGCGATGTCCAAATCCACGGGCCATCTGGAGTCGGAGAAAAAGCCTGTGTCGCCCAATGAGCCCTGTCGCAGGTGCATGGAAAATGCCTCGCCAAGGTCCCGGAAACCAGGGGGCTGGGGGAGAGACATGAAACACTTGATTCGCCGGCACAAAAGCCAAAGCCTTCCTCTTGGACGGGGGGGGATGGCGGGCAGTCCTCTGGGGGAAGACAAGCAGCGATCAGGCATGCAGCCTCGTCCAGGGACCGTAGAGTCTCCATCCTAGGGCCCAGGGGGGCTTCTGGTGACAAAGGGCCGTCTGGAGAGCGCGAGCGTGGAGAGGCAAGGGGACTGTCATCCCCGAAGAGAGCCAAGACCGAGTCTTCCGGTAACAGGCTGAGGGCGTCGTCATCATCGGGGCGCACTGGACGGGGGATCGGGGGCCGGTGAGGGCGGGCACCAGGACGAGGGGACGGGACCTTACGGACGGCCAGGAGGAAGCCAGGGGAGGGGGGGGGGGGGGGGCAGAGGCCTCGCTAGTGTCGCCACACCGTCCGGAAGTCAAGCGGGTGGGTGGGGGGGGGGGAACCGTCTCACCAGCGAGCTGCGCCAAGCGGGAGGAGCCGAGACAGCTGATGAGTCCCGTGAAGTCGTATGTGAACAGGCCGCGCTCCGACGCGAAGACTGGCGGTCACGAGGGGAGCGACTGCGTCGGCAGGAATGAGATCGGCGGGTGCGGGAGGGCGAGCACCGATGAGGGGAGGGGCATCGGGGGCGGTCCCACGTCGGAGGGGGCGAACGTCTTGGACGGGAGACACGCCAGGGCGAGCAAGGAGCCGGTCCCAGCTTCGAGGAGGGCGCAGTGGTCAGCCGAATGACGGGGGTAGTATCTGGGCAGGAAACGTGTCGGCAGCCATCCAGATCCCGAGAAGCTGTCTGCGGGGGCGGGGAGGGTGCGTGCGTGGTCTCGTAACAGGGGGTAGCCCGGAACCCCTATTGTCATCCCTCCTAGTAGCCCCGTCTGAGCCTGAGAGAGCTTGGGCTGGGAGGCGGGGCGAGAGCGAGTCAGGCTCAGGGGGAGCGCCGGGGGACCTTTTCACTGACCCTGGAACGGGACGAACGCTTTTGGCACTGGCCTGGTTCCATGGGGTAGGAGGGCCGAGATCCAGTAGCCGCATCTGAGCCCGAGAGAACTTGGGCCAAGTGGCGGGGCGAGCAAGCTCGCTCTGGGCCAGGCTTGGGGGCAGCTGTTGCTTCCGCGGGTTTGTCGGGGCGAGATCTAGTAACTAGTCTGAGCTCGAGAGAACTCGCGCCGAGTGGCGGGGCAAGCAAACTCGCTGAGGGCCAGTCTCGGAGTAGCGGGAGCACAAATCGGCCAGTGTCCTGGGAGCTGACACGCATCGGGGCCCGGGTAGTCAGTCTCACAACTTCAGAGTGGGTGCGCCTCGTCCCCTCTGCGGTGGTGGTACGGGGTGCGGTAGCGGGTGGTAGGTCTCGGGCCGGCATAGGACGTTCGCGTCAATAGAACCCCCATAGCTCAGACCATTGTTCCTCTACCCAGGAGGCACAGGTTTCGCAGGTGTGACTGGAGGCACAGCCGGAACAGGGGAGGCATACTGCATGCGTGTCACTTGGCCAATGGAAGTCCCCACAGCGCGTGCAGGTTCGCACCTGGTAACTGCAACACATAAGTTGAGAGGCGAGCGAGCGTGGGTCCCCGAGGCCACGCAAAAACAAGTGCATGCGCGACTGAAGGCGAACTCCGTATCAGTAGCAATTCCATGGTCAGTGCCACCGCCCGGCACACCAAGCGCCGGTCGAGGGCAACAACCAAGGCCTTACCTTGCCATGGCAGGGAGGCCGGCGAGGAACCTGTGACGAAGGCCAAAGGGACTAACCGTGCGCAGCGGAGCACGTGACAGCAGCTCCTCTCTCTCCTCCCAGCCAACAGAGGTACCACAAAATCCAATGGAAACACCACGATAATACAAGGGAAGCACCAGTGCACACACGCAAGTCTTCCCAAGAACAAAGGTAATCCAAGGCAGGCACGTAAGTCTTTCCAAGAACAAAGGTAATCCAAAGTAGGCACGGAACACAATGGTAAAGTCCAATCCAAGGTACGACCGGTTACACCGTACACAGCCGAAACGGGCAGTAAGCAGAGCTCACAAACGTTCCTGGCAAGCTAAGTGAACAGACTGGCATGATACCACTGGGCACATCACCGGATAGGGAGGGACGGGAGGCTACTCAGGGTACCGGGTTACGGTGCCCTTGGGTCGTCTCCCTTGTCAAGTAGGTACACAACGGAATTTTCGGCTGAAATTGGGTGAGCTAAGTGTTCCTATCAGTAATGTCATTGGTAATGTTTTTGAGGAAACAAAGAAGTGACAAAAGTTTTTTTAAAAAATTTAAAACAACCAAATTTTTCAATTGTGTCACTAAGTTAATGCTATCACTGGTGGATAAAACCCTCAAACCCCCCAATTCTCTTCCACTATACATAATTTCTCTTTATCTTTTATGTAACGTTACTAGAAGTAACAAGATAGAACCATGCCCAAAATGCTTTTTCTAGATATAAGCTTGCACGCAGTTTCACACTTTTTGCACAGTATGCTTGCAGACATAATTTTAGGTCAATTCAGGAACATTTATAACACTGAGGTGTCTGGTGCTTTTACGTTACTGTCACAGTGTGATTTGTCTCCAGAGGTCGAAGACCCTTACTTTTGACATTTTTTCTTCAATCAATTAATTTTTTTATGAAAATGTTGAAGTATAAAGCCGGCTAATGAACTAAAAAATTACACACTCAAATGCAAGTCAACCAACTTCTATAAACGACTATTTGTCATGTCTATAAGCCATCCAATTTAAATATGCTCAGAGGCACTCTTACTGAGTCTTAGACATGGTTTCAGCACATTATGTCCTAAATTTTCAATTTTGCACATACACAAACACCGGAGACATTCATGATTGCATACATGTACATAAACACATGTGCACACACGTATACGTTTCACACCAAAAATATGTTCTGCAGCAAGGTAAGCACAACTAGAGATGACACAATTTTTATCTTGTTACTTCACTGTCATAGTTTGCTTGCTCGCCTATTACATCATATGCATGCTGTTGAAAGTGCTCCTAAAAAGTACCTTCTTTAACCCCTTATGCCCTGAGGACGAAATTATCAAATTTTTGTAGATATCCTCTGAGGTCTATATCACAGTTCTGGAGACAGATCGACCATGATATTTCAAGGTTGGTGTCAGAATAGATTGGCGCCTAGAGGTGCCAAGCTATTCTGACACCAACCTTGAAATATCATGGGCGATCCACATCTAGTTGTAGTCTTTCAGGGCTTTATGGGTTATAAAAAAGACTCAAAAACTGTCACTCACAGCTTCTGTGTGTATGGGATGAACAGCAAACAGCATGGCAGCCAGGAAACTTGTACTGTCTTTTAGGAACATACTGCACACCCTGCAAAATCCACACCAAAAAGGTGACTGCCAACAATATAAAATGCAGAGAACATATCAATGAAGGATACACACTGAGAAAAAAACAGTTACAACACAATACATTAACCCTGTTAGCTCCAAGGTCCCATTTCTCAAATTTGGGAGGTGTTGCCTAACGACCATGTACCACATTGCAGGAGATGGATTGACCATGATAATTGAAGGTTAGTGCCAGATTAGCTTGGTGCCTTCAGGCGCTAAGCTAATCTGACACTAACCTTCAATTATCATGGTCAACCCATATTTTGCTGTAGGGCATCAGGGCTAAATGGGTTAATATTTCAGGCTAAAACCCTCTTTCAAAATAACATTCAACCGTTGCTACTTATGCTTTGATGAAGGCCAGCAGTAAAAGTTGAAAATGAAACAGATATGAATCCACCCACCGTTTTCTAATACAAATTTCTGTTGAAATAGGTGGAAAGGAAACTTGACCCATCTAGCTCAATCTTATTGTGCATATATGAAAATACAGACTGCAAACTGAGCCCGTAGATCAAATACCACAAATCTGTGAAGTGTCCAATGATGACAACATAAGGACATTATTTGTCTGAATAGCTCTCATGAAATCATGCCAGTAAAAAGTAGTCATCTGTTGAACTTACTTCATGAAAATAATACAGACGACAGCATGCAGGACTACATTGATCAGGTGGTAAGACATGGGCTCCAGCGCGCTCAGCAGATAGTTAAAGCGGAATGTCAACACACACAGTGGACGATACGACTTGTGGCTCTTCTCCTGAAAAATAAACATAAAGTTAACCCTTTTTCCCCCCAAGGTCCCATTTCTCAAATTTTGGAGGTGTTGCCTAACGATGAGTTACCGATTTCAGCCTAAGAACCCTTTGTGTATACCTATACGACCAGGTAAGCAACTCTAGGGAGTTGTAACCAAGAACCATGGGTAGTCTCCCTTCCCTCCATAAGGCCAAGTGAGCTGTGGTGCCACTCCAGTCTTATACTTAGCTTACTGGCGGCAAGCGGGGTAGGTGGGAGGGCCCTTTGAGTAATGCCATCGGTAAGTATTTTTCGAAAACATACATTTTAGAGAAAAATAATTTGTTTCCTCAAAACCCTTAACCGATGGCATTATTATAAGGAAGAATATCGAAAAGGAGGAGGGTGCCGCCCAAAAACCCCGCCACTGCAAGAAGCTCAGCGAAGCCCTCGAGGGGAAACCTCCATATGATTTCAGCTAAGTGTTACCTATGGCGCTGAGGCGCCGGGAGGGAGTGTTGTGCTGCCGAGAGGTCTCTGACGAGGGCCATGTTGTCTCGTTAGGTGGAGAGGTCTCGGAGTTAGAAGCAGGCGGAAGTGGAATCTGCTCGCCACCCGACAGCCGCTACAATGTCTCAGACTGCGCAGTTGCGGTCGAAGGTGACGCTCGCAGCAACAGCTTTGACCTTGTGTGGCCATATCCACAGACAGAGCGTGCAGCTCGCTAACTCTGGCCGCTGTGGTGAGGGCCAGGTCTTCCTGGTCACGTCTGCGAGGTGAGCCAAGAATCGAACCGGCTCAAGTTCAACCAGGTTAACACCCAAGGGAGGTCCCTGCGCTGAATCAGCAAGTGGGAGACCGGACGCTGGAGCTCGAAGTGGGCCATCAAGTCGGAGAGGTTCTTGCATGCTCCCGAGTCAGGTAGGCCCAACTGCCGGTAAGTGTCTGCGATCATGGAGAGGAAGCCTCTGACGGTGATAGGGGCCAAGTTCTGCTCGCTGAACAGCCACAGGAAGAACTCGGCCAGCAGCGCCATGGGGGACAGGTGCTCTGATTTGCACAGGACTGTAGGACCCTCCACTTTCCCTTGTACACCCTGTCTAAGGTCTGTTGGCTGCAGCGATCGCCTCCACTGCCGCATGTGAGAAACCTTTGGCTGCGAGGGCCTGCCGCACAACTTCCAGGCATGAAGGAGTCTGTCTGGGCAAGGGTGGAAGAGATTCTGCTGGGGCTGCTTCAGCATCGTGCGAGGCGTGGGAAGCCTTAGGGGAGGGTCCGTGGCGAGGCTCAAGAGGTCGGTTGTCTGGCTCCTATTCCAAATGAACGGGGTCACGAGAAGTAGGACCATGCGGCATCCCCTGAGCTTCAGCAGGACCTTGGGCACCAGCACCAAGAGAGGTTAAGCGTAGGCCACGAGGCCCTCCCAGGAGACCAACAGAACATCCACAAGCCAGGCGAGAGGATCCGGGATGGGTGAGACAAAGAACGGGGACTGCCTGTTCCATCTGGTCGCGAAAAGGTCGATCAGGGGCGTCTCCCAGAGCACACAGATCATCCGGAAAATGTCTGGGCGGAGGGACCACTCGGTGTGGAGGAGATGACCTTGCCGAGAGAGGGAGTCCGTGAGAACATTCAGGTGATCCGGGATGTGCCGCACCCGAAGCGAAATACCGTGATCTCTGCCCCACAGAAGAATCTGGTACAAGAGCATGCAGAGGGATGAAGAGCATGTACCACCTTGCTTCTGAATATAGACTATGACCGTCACGTTGTCGGATAGAATCAGGACCTCCTGGCCGTGGAGACGTGACTCCCAGTTGATGAGTGCCAGCCAGACAGCCTTCAACTCCAGCCAGTTGGTGTGCTTGCCCCGGAGGTCTGGCGGCCACTGGCCCGAGACTGCGCTGAACTCCGGCAGTAAGTGCGCTCCCCAGCTGACAAGGCTTGTGTCCAAGCAGAGTGAGAACTTAGGAGAAGGAGAGAAGAAGGGCACTCCCGTCCCCAGCCAAGACAGGTCTGTCCATCTCCGAAGATGAGGCCTGACCAAAGTCAGAACTGGGATCAGGGCCGCGAGATCGCCTGAGGACAGCCGCCAGTGTAGCAGAAGATGCAGCTGAAGTGGGCGTGAGTAGAGCCTACCGAGGGGTAACAGATCCGCCGCTGCGCTCATGAGACCCAGGAGCTAAAGCCAGGTCTTGGCCGGAACCGCCTCTGCGAGGGACACTTGGTGGGCTAGGGCTGCCAACTTCTGGATGCAGGCCTCTGGTAGGCGCACGGTGTTGAGGTCAGTCAAGAATTCCATGCCGAGGTGGACAAACCTGTGGAATGGAGTGAGAGGTTCGACTTCCCCATGTTGACAGGAGCGCTTCCCTGTCCGTCACCAGCGAAGCCGCATCCTGGTTCTTGAGGAGCAGGTCATCCAGATAATTGGATGTAGGGCTTGAAAAAGCCTGCCTGGCCTTGGCCACTACCGCATCCATGATCCACGTAATGACCCAGGGGTTGAGGTTGAGGTCGCAGGGGAGAGTTCAGAACTGGTACACCACTCCGCGGAAAGCGAAGCGCCGAAGGGTGCATGGGAACGTGCAGGTACGCATCCGAGAGGTCGAGACTGACATCAAAGTCCATGGGCTGAACTGAAGCTCTTAATGCTCTTGCCGTTTCCATGTGGAAGGGGGAGGGGGGGGGGGGGCGCGCGCCACAATGAACTTGTTCAAGCTTTGAGGTCGATGACTGGTCGCCACTTGCCACCTGGCTTGGGTACCATGAAGAGGCGGCTGTAGACGACCGGAGAATCGTTACTACCTCCGTGGCGGCCTTCTGGAGGAAAGCGAGGACCTTGCCTTGAAGAGCGTCTGCCTTGCGCTGGTCGACCGGCACGTGAGTCCAGAGGGGGGAGTGTCTCAGAGGAGGGAGAGTCTGAAGGAGATCTGAAGGCCCTCTGAGATAGTGGCGAGAATCCAAGGGTCATCCAACAGCAGCGACCACCACGCGTCGTCGTGCAGCGTGAGCCTCCCGCCAACTGGAGACCCTGCAGGAATCGGCGGGAGCGAAACTGGGCGCGAGTCAATGGGCCCTCCCATGCCCGGGTTTCCATGGCATTCCTGGGCCAGGAGGGGGCTGGATAGGAGCGGGAGCGACAGGAGAGGGCCTGATGACCAGTCCTGAGGGGTCGTCCGGAGACTGGACGGGAGGCAGGTCCTTAAGCTCCTCAGGGCGCGACCCACGGCCTTGCTGGCAACCTGAAACCAGGTGGAGTCTGCCCTATGAGCACTAGGCCACAGGTCCTTAGCCAAATCCTTAACTGCCTGCCAGGTCGGACCAAAGAGGAGGGAATCTCCTAAAGGGGCTTGGCGGAGGTGAGACAGAAAGGTCGTGGCAACACTTCGACAGCATCGCGCCTCATCAAGTCACAGTTTTCCGCCGCCGCCAAGGTGTTGGTCGAGGCGTGGTGCACCGCGCGATTCGCTGTCACTGCCAATGTGTGGATGTCATGCAAGGGTGTCTCACTCGGACGCTCCCAGAACTCCTCCACATTCTGCACCACCACCTGCGTCGCCAAATCCAAGAAGCCCGCACAAGCCAGGGTATTGCGGATCAAGGTAGCCATGCTGGTGAGACTGGGGGGGATCAACCGTCGAACCAGCAGCTTGCCTCCAGCCTGTACCTCTGCCGCGGCATCCCCCAAGGCCTTCCTCTTGAGAGGTGGGGAGGACGGGCACACCTCCGGCGGCAAAATGGCAGCGATCAGACGTGAGGCCTCCTCCAATGAACGATAAGTGTCCGCCCTTGAGGTTGCATCCCCTGTGGCATAAGGTGCGGAAGAGGGGGGGGGGGGGGGGGGGGGGGGGACGGACTGTGGGGGAGAGAGGCGTGAGGACTGTCATTATAGGCCAGGGCTGAAGCCGAGTCCTCCAGGAGAAGACTGAGGGCAACCCCTCTAAGCCGAGGCCGTGGGGAACTGGCCAGGCAGAGACCAGTAGCGTGAAGGCTGAGAGGAGCTACGAATGATGCGGTGCGCTCTGGCTGTCTATGATACTCTCTAGCGCTCACCTGAGTGCTCGCTCAGTGGGGGCGAGAGCGAAGGTGCATGCTCCGGTAGTCCTCACCCGTGGTGTGACAAGGAGAGCAGGCGCTAAGGTGAGAGTCACGGCGGCTACGTTGTTGAGAGCAGAGCCGCTGATCGCCAAAATGTCTGTCCCGGTAGCTAGGAGCACGGCTTCGAGAGGCGGAGCACCGCCAAGTGGGAGAGGCCCGCAGATGAATGGGGGGCCTGGGTGCCCTGGAAAGCCGAGGGAACGTCGCCGGCCCCGGAGATGCATGACTCGAGAGAGACTGACCAGAAGATGAAGGTCTGTACCCGTGCCGTCCTGAGCGGGCTTCAGCGCGATGAGGACTACGTCGTGCACTGGAAGGGGCTGCAGGCAGGAATCCGCATCGAACTCCTGCCTGAGGGTGTCTCCGTGGTGCACCAGTAACGGTCTCAGCCACCACTCGAGGGGGGCCATGAGAGACTGACTACTGTGTCTCAGCCACCACTAGAGGGGAGCCATGAGAGACTGAATGCTGCGCCTCAACCACCGCTAACGGGGGGCCATGAGAGACTGACTGCTGCATCCGGCGGGAAGAGGGCCCCACAACATCCGAGGTCGCACGTCTGCGAAGGCCTGGGGGGCTTGGCAGCGTGGGGGCGGGCGGAGGGTTGAGCGTCGACTGGTCCTGCGCTGACTGCATGGGTGGGTGGAATTAGACGATGGGTGCCCACGCCGATAGAATCCCCAAAGCTGGGACCACTTCTGCTCCTTCCAGGAGGCGCACTTCTCGCATGTACAGGAGGAGGAGCAGCTGAAGCATAGACGACAGAGAGAGTGTGAGGCGATTGACCACTGAAAGTCCTTGCACCCCCTACAGGTATGTAAAAGTGCACTGCAACAAAAAGCAGCACCTCATGAAAGGCAACCACCCGGGGCCACTAATGAAGGCCCCGTAAAAAGAACTCACGAACACTCTCCGAAAACTAAGTCCAGTTGAGTCACGAAACTCGCAAAAATTCATGAGAGATGCCATCACCGGCCGTAACTTTGAGACTGTCCTCTCGAGGCATAACCCGAGGCCTTACCTTGCCATCTTCTTATCCACTAGCTTGCAAAAGCAGAGTAGCCATAGCACGCTATCCAAACAAAGCCGGAAGGCTAAACCGTTCTCACGGGAAGCTAAGCGTAAGACTGGAGTGACACCACTGCTCACGTGGCCTTTTGGAGGGAAGGGAGACTACCCATGGTTCTTGGTTACAACTCCCTAGAGTTGCTTTCCTGGTTGTGTAGGTATACACAAAGGGTTCTTAGGCTGAAATCGGTAAGCTAAGTGTCCCTTCCATATAGGAATGCCATCGGTAAGGGTTTTGAGGAAACAAATTCCACAGAACATCACCTGTACAAACAATTGTGGTCCACAATACATGGTCTCATGAATAGAAAACATGTTCATGCATTAAGAGTGTGTGTGTTTGTCTGTGTGTGCGCGCACGCATGGTGTGTGTGTGTGCAGGGTCGAATTTATGTTACTCCAAATTTCAATTTGAAAACTAAACTTGACACTGTAGGGGCAGAAGATTTGCTTTTTCATGTGCATGTTTGCCGTGTGTATATGATTGTGAGGTTGTGTGCAAGCATAAAGCATTTGTTTGATGTTTGTCTTAAATTTATATTGTCCCTCACCTTGTGCATGGGTGTTCCCCAAAAGTCATTCCAAAATAAGTTAGCCATTGGAGTTGTTGGGCGCAGATCTTTGTTATCAACTATGGCTGACATATCATCAAATACAAATCCACAATCCAGTGCATTGTGGTAGATAGCAGCAGTGGTCACCACAAGAATCACGCTGTACAATGTGAAATTCTCCACTGCCATTCTGTTGTCATTTGCTGCCAGCAGCCACCAACCTATGAAAACACACAAGCAATGTACAGATTAGAAATGAAAGACCAGCACACAGTCCACTTGCCAATACCTGGTAATTACAAGTATAGTACTGTACAGCAATTATTCACCTTTAAAAATAATACCCCTATTCTTCCCTTGTTCTATTTGTTGTTTATTTATGGAGTGTTTTCAAATTCTCAGTACAATTCAACTGATTGTGCATGCAAAAAAGTGTGATTAAACATAGTGTGACAGCAGCAAGAAAGACAGGCAACAATTGTTTGAAAGGCTTGTAGACTAATTACAGTATGTTTCCCTCAGTGGCCTACTGCTGGAACTTATTCACAATGGTTGTCTCCATCAATTGCTGCATTTGCCAATGAAATTTGAAATGAAATGAAACTTCTTTTTTTTTTAAGGCTAAAAAAAAAATCGGTTTGCAGGACTTTTTCCTGTATATAAAAGGGAATTTTACAATGGAACTCGGTGCAGCAGATTCAAAAGCATGCCCATGTTGCCACAGGTGGGAAGGCCTCAAAGTCTGATATTGCAGTAACAAGAAAAATATAGTTACGCTAACCTCGCTGCAGAACATACTTGTATGTATTATCATATAGCTCAAGCTGTATCTGTGTGTGTGTGTGTGTGCGTGTGCATGTGTGTGTGTGTGTGTGTGTGAATATCTCCAGTGTATACATGTGCAGCACAGACTTGAAACTTAAGAAAGTGCTTACTTCAAGACATTTTAAGAGAGCCTCTGCGCATATTTAAATGAGTGGCTTACTGAAGAGAAAAATAGCAATAATTACATTTTACAATTGGTTGATCCACATTTGATTTTGAGTCTGATATTTGTTATTTTAACTTTAAAGTTTGATAATAACTATACTTTAAAGAAAGTTCATCGGTCCGGTGTGTACATTTTCAACCTTTCAATAAGAATAAATTCATTGCATAAAAGTTATCAACAGTAAAAACCTCGCCTTCTGCAATAAAATCAGACAGTGACAGTGAAGTAAAAGCAACAGCTTTGTCATCACGCAGACATTTATGCAATAACCCCTCTCTCAAATACATGCACACACACACATGCACTGACCGAGAGGAGCGTGCATGCATGTATAGTGAATGGTGGGTAAAGTTAAACTGAGTGCACACAACTTATGTTCTATTTTTTGTCACCATTGCTCTCAAGTCAAGTTACCAAAGAGATACTCATAGAAAGTTACGTAAAACTAAAATTTCACCATAACAATGACGTTTACCAAACCAATGACATGTATGTACTGTGCTGCTCACTGAGCCATCAGCAAATCTGTCAGGCTTTCTCAATAGTATTGTCAATAAGAGTTATTTGAACATCAGAATCAGACAACTGACAGTGCCCCTTGACAGCAAGGACTGATCAAATATAGAAGGGACTTTGTGGGCATGGTTAATCCCATCTTGTTCATTCTGGTCCTTGCTTCAAACTACAAAAACACACTGTATACATGCAGCTCAAAGTGTGAGATACTGTGACACTTATTTTTACTGCACTGAACCCGTACAAGTGGGAAATGTATGCTTATTCAAGCAGAGTCATGTTCAGTGCACACAGAACATGAGATAAAGTGCAGTCACAAGTGAGCCCCTATCAACTTTACGCAGGCCTACCCATGACTGGATTATTCTGTAGCAAATCAATATTGACGAATAACTGGACGATTCATTGGCAGCCACACCCCATGTGCGCCTGTGGAATAGGGCTGTTAGGGCATACAGGTGCATGGAGTGTGGCTCTCAAATGTTCCTGTTGGTTGTTTGTAAGTGTCGTCTGCTACAGGATTAGTTCCTGTGTAAGCCTAAGTGAAGCCGAAAAGATTCCCTTGTGATTTGGGTGTATGAATGCTCTGTTCACGGTATTGACTGGACTGGACTCTATAGCTGTTGCGTTCTGTATAGGCTCATGACCCGAGCTTTTGTTGTTGTTGTTTTTTTAAACACGTGCGGGACGGAACAAAAAGATTGAATCTCATATTTAATGCGCAATATACAAATGGACTTGACAGTATGGTACGGAAGAAGTCTTACACGCCGGTAGCGTCTCGAACTCCCCATCACGACCAAACAACCATTTCTTACCACACACACATTCGCTCTATGACATTTTCTTGCTTGTAAATAGACATACCAGTGAAAAAGAAAAGAAGAAACCTGGAGACACACCTAGTGCATGAGCGAGCACCTGCAAAAACTTTCACGAAAGTTTCTCCTGGAGGCTGCCATCTTGTATATTTCATGTAAAGACAGCAGCTTTAGTTTCGAACGGATTGTTTGACAGCTATTTTTAGAAAGGAAACTAGTCGGACAAGCTGTGACGCCGGCCACTTCGTACGCCAAGTTACTCAGTGAGGTGGACGTGATACATTTCCGAGGGATCGTATTCAAATGTCACGTCTAATGACACTCTATATAAAAGCGTGTCGCTGCCACCAAAGGTCCTGCAGTATGGGAGCGTTGTCACTTAAAGTAATGAGCCCGATTTCGCCATGGCCGGTTGCTAGGCGGGGTACGGGGGACCGTGACCGGCAAATCCCAACACGAAATATAGCATTAATGTTTCACGATGGAAAGACGATGCAGAGACCTGACTGAAAAGGCATCGCTTTCAGTGACCTTCAGTTCAGTGATTTAGTCACTTCTGCCCAGGCGGCTCTCAGGGCCCGTGGCCAAAAACTGGCTTAATAATAATAATAAGCGCATTAAATAGGCGCTTTATCCCAATTGAAAATCGGCTCAAAGCGCCGCCGCGAACTGAACCCAACAACTGAGCACGCTCACGTGAATCACGCGCATTCACTCACACACAGTACATAAACACAGAACATTCACGTGGTGCTAAGGGCAAGCTCAAGCGAGCTACTGTAGTTTTTGGAATGATTCAAAATCGTTTGTATTTGAAATTTGATTAAGTGGGCTGAAACTGATACCAAAGTGGAGGGGGAGGAAGAGCCGGAGTACCCGGAGAAAGAACCCCCGACGGTCCGCCCGAATTAACGGTGACACTTACTAGAGGAGAAAAATCCGACGCCGGAACCCGTAATCGAACCACGCACCTTTAGCATTGGTGGCAGGCGCCTTAACCACTGCGCCACGGACCGCCCCGCTTGGGAAGGGGGGGGGGGGGGGGTAAGGGACTATATGGCGGCGCACAGCCGGCCGGCGGTTTTCGGCGGCACTCACGGCACCGCTTCTAAACTCGCCTGAAATTCAAAAGGAAACGACGCCGGACGGGCTCGGAGAGCCAGAACACGCCAACATCAACTGGCCCGGTTTTAACACTGACCGCCCAGCGGCCGCTAATATGTCACTGAGTACTTGTCATTAATCAGTATCATATTGATCATAAACTCGTGAACATATAGAATGTCCGTCCAAAACTCGCACCAGACTAACTCGCACTAACCCCGCACTGACAAACATGCACGCTAACCCAAACAAACCCGCATGAAGTCTGAACTTGAAAAACTTAGACGTGGAATCACTGACCCATCCAGCACCGGCGTACTAGGAACCAGGGAGGTAGGTGGGTGGGTTCCGAGTATCCGGCCCAGCAACAGCACCCCACCCCACCCACACCCCTCAGTCACTGACCCGGCCATACTCATTTCAGAAAAAAGAGTTGAGTAAAAAATACTGACTTGTGAAGTAAATATGTGATACTATACTAATGGTCAAAACTTAAGGGCCACCCCACTTTTTCATATGTCATTGTTTATCGTCGCAAGTACGCTAATAAAATACAAATTAACGTTCTTTCGATCCAAATGGGTTTAAGTTAACCTTATACAGTCCACTGTACAGAGAACAACTAGACAACAATTCGTCAATTTTCACGAACGTGTCCGTGTGAAACATCGTCAGTCAAGTTTTTGTGAAAAGCTGTGAGATATTGGCAAGCGTACCAACTACCAAAGCCAGGCCGCAGGTGGAAAAACTCGGTAAAGTCGTGATGTACGTGCTAAAGGGGTCAGTCGTGAACACTGAGCACTTCTGTTTCGTTGAATACCGGTACAGTAGGGGAATAATTGTCACTTTCCTAACCATGCCACCACGACAAAGCCTAACGCCAGCAGATCAAGGCCGAGCGCTAGCATGGCTGCAGGATAGAATTTCCGGACGAGAAGTTGCCGGAAGAAGTCTTGGGGTGTCCCATTCAGAGATCCAGAGGCTGCTGGCACGATTCCAAAAAACTGTAAGGGCAGAACGACGACCCTGCTCAGGACGTCCGCGCTGCTCCAGCAGAAGGGAGGACTGTGTGGCGGCTCTGCCGCGCGACCGAACTGTCACGTCAACCACTCTGCGACGTCAACTGATGCAAGCTGAAAACGTTAACGTCAGCAGAAGCACAGTCTGCAGACGTCTGCGCGAAATTGGCCTGGCTTCATGCAGAGCAGCAGTGAGAATACCCCTCACTCCAGCTTATTGCAGAGCCCGGGTTGCCTGGTGTCGTCAAAATGTGAGGTGGAACAGATTCCAGTGGACTCAGGTTCTGTTTACTGATGAGTTCTGTTCACTGTGTCCTTCAACGACGGCAGGGTGAGGGTCTGGAGACGCCAGGGCGAGCGATTCACGGATCGGATGCGTCCAGGAGGTGGATCGCTACGGAGCAGACTCAGTCATGGTCTGGGCAGGCTCCATGACTGGACTGCGCTATTGTGCAGCCCCTCATCCAGCCAGCTCTCCAAGCCATAGGCGACAATGCTGTTCTGCAGGACGACAACGCTCGACCTCATCGCGCCCGTGTGGTGGATGAGTACCATGAGCAACGGGGCATCATGAGGATGGAGTGGCCAGTTCGTTCACCTGATCTGACTCCCATCGAGGACCTCTGGGACTGACGTGCTGGGGCAACGTGTAGTCAGCAACCACCCCCCACCTCAAGACGTCCCCCAGCTGACTCAGTTCCTGCCTCAAGAGTGGGAAGCGATCCCACAACATGTTCTCCGAACCCTGGTGAACTCCATGCGTCAACGCTGCGTTGAATGCTTGGCTGCAAACGGTGGATACACTCGCTACTGACTGGACCAGTCTTGTGTGACTTTTCAATTGAGGGGTGGGTGAACATTCTAACGTACTGCTGTTGTTACAATTGCTTGATTTACTCAAAACTGAAATGAAATTGTTACTGAATAAATTAGCAAATTACTGACTCCAAGTATTGTTACATTATTTGTGTGGTGTTGTCGGTGCGTCTGCGATAAAAAGTGGCCCTTAATTTTTGACCAAAAGTATATATCAGAGATTGAACTATTCCCAGGCTCGGTAGAAGACTACCCCCCCCCCCTCCCCTCCCACCTCCCCCCCACCCCCCCCCCACCCCCGAAAAAAAAGAAAGAAAAAAAAACCCATTTGTTGATGGTTTGGAGGATGAAAAGTAACATGTCAGACATGATGGCGGCCAAGTCCTCTCGTTGTGGTCAAGTTACGGGAGGTTGAACATTCGCATGCACCCCATCGTATCTCCCCCTCCCCTCCCCCTACCAACTCTCCTCCCCCTCCCCCCTAAAAAAAAATAAAATAATAATAATAATTTTAAAAATAAATAAATAAAATAAAATAAAATCATAAATAAATAAAAATATTAAAAAAATAAAATAAAGTAATAAATAAATAAATAAAATGGGTAGGATATTTGGAAAGACTAAAATGTATCTGATCAGCTGGCTGTCCATTTGCCATGATACTAGTTACTCAATATTCATGCTTCAGTGCCTGTGAGTATTTGTAAGTAGCGGAAGAAGCAATCTTTACATATCGCAACTCGGAGCTCTGTCCGTTCCTTAGGGGCCCGATGATAGTAGCTTTGACTAATGCAAATCCACTGCACCACCGCGTGCGCGGCGCCACCGCCTACTAAGCTCAAGTCAGATTACGACTTGAGCTTAGTAGGCGGTGGTGCAGTGGATTTGCATTAGTCAAAGCTACTATCATCGGGCCCCTATGGTCCGTTCAGACTGACTCCGCCATCGTGTAATTTGTATTCTGTTCGTGTTATTAAAGTACCATTACGCATAAATCTAAAGACACGTTTCTGCACCATTTGTGTTTGTCATGTCTTGTCGACAAACCTAATGAACTTTAACAGCAGTTTGGACACGCAGCAACAGCACAAAGTGCGTACTGAATAGCACTTATTTATTCTGTGCAGCCGTTAGCGTTTCAAACTATCTAGTTTAGCTATTTCTCGTACTGATAGCACTTATAGAACGGAGCGGAGTCATTGTCAGGTTACTTGATTTTAAGACGACGTGTGCAGTGCTGAACTGGATTCTCCTGTGTCTAAATGAACCATAACTAGAACCTATGTGTAGCGTTTTGTAACGGCGTTTGTTACAGAAGCGTATCTTTGAACAGTTACGGCAGTAGTGGGCCTTTAGTAAGTCGATTGAGAAAAAACAAACAAACAAACAAGGAGTGTATGCAGGCAGGCGAAGACAGACACTGAAGCAGCCGAGCGGACAGACAGACAGACGAAAAGACGGCGGCCGACCGACAGACATGCGAACAAACTAGTAGTGCATTATAGCTACCCAATGCGCATAAGGTCATCGGCGCCCGACGTGACCCAAAGACATTGTGCGCCGCATTGCCAGGGTAGTTAATGTGTTGTGTATTTTTGGTCTGCATTATAAGTTATGGTAAAATGGTTTGCCATGAAATTTGTCACACCAATGACAATGCGAATTTAATGAAAAAATAAACAGAATACTAAAAAAATATGGCTTACCTCCCAGCAAGCTCGGGCCGACGTCGACCGCAGTGGGCCCGCGCACAACTGTGCGCGGGCCCACTTCGGCTGGCGTCGGCCTGAGGTCTCTTGCTCACTGACTTGCAACAGGTCATCGGGGCGATCAGTGATGGCGGACACAGTTGCCGGCCCGCACGGGCCGACCGGTCGAGATCAACGTTGGCCAGGTGACCTTTTTCGCGCTGGGAGGTGAGCTAATCAATAATACAACACTGTCGTTATGCATTATCCGAAAATTGTTAAGATCCCGGACTGTTTCGTAAGCGCTATATAAAATTATGACACACTCCGCCCGAGACTGAGGACCGACACAACAATGACAGGTAGTGTACCCGCAATAGCAGACGGGTCGGCCATGATAGTTTAACCCAGTCATCGCCATGCCGAGATAAACTGACTGAACTCCGCCCATCTGCAAGAGGTATAGATCCTCCTGAGCCCCAGTAGTTACGGGAGCTCATGAGGTTGATGTATGCCTCTAGCTAAAACCACTGCGTATCCAATTTCCATTGACGGCTGGGGATCTTCCACGTTGACTTTACTTTGATAAAATACACAGTCTGCGACCACTGGCAGTGAAGGGGTTAAGGGTGGTACCATATCGGCTTGATGCCATTCCTATCGCCACGCCGCTAATCTGTCACTACCCCTGAACTACTATGTCGGACCCATCTCCCCGAGCCGCTGTGGCCGGTCTCAGTTAATGTGTATGTATGCATACACAACAAACAACACAACAGCCGCGGCTGACAACAGTTATTACACGGTTTATTTTATTACATTTATAACATGCTTATTTTATTACAACACTGAACAAATACAGTTAAATGAACTCATTCTGCCCGCGACACAGATATGGCTCGGCCATGATAGTTCAAGGGTGGTGGCAGAATAGCTTGGCGCCTATAGGCCTATAGGCGCCAAACTATTATGCCATCACCCTTGAACTATCATGCTCGATCTGTCTTCTGAATTGTAATGCAGTCCCCAGATGATAATTCCCAAATGTGGGTATTTCGTAGTTCGGGCACAATGAGTTAACAATACCCTGTTCACACCGCTGCATTGATTTCAACTAGAAAGTAATGTCTACTTTAATATGATGGATTATATGATGATCTATGCCTCTTGGAGATGTTTATAGTGTTGCCTGTGCTTATGGTACAAGCTGGTTATCGACCGTGATGTCGCTCTCGTTTAGTTCGTTGTCGGCGGGTAATCGTTTGCTGCAAACAAAACCTCACGAATGACTCCTACGTCAGATCGAGCCTGGTCACTTGGACTAACGTGGCAATAACGAGGGGAGAAACATGGTAGGAGAGACTGTAAGAGGAATTTCGGGTATGCGGGTCTGAAGACACTGACTTGCAAATATTCAGTGTTTCAGTATACACCACTAACTCACTACATCCCGAAGACGCATTTATCTCTTTTTTTTTTCTTTCTCTTTCACAACTCTGGAGAATGATCGACCATGACAGTTCAAGGGTGGTGTCGGAATAGCTTGGCGCCTAGAGGCGCCAAGCTATTCCGACACCACCCTTGAACTATCACGGTCCATCCACATCCTGTTGTAGCATGTCGGGACTTTATAGTTAAATTAAAATCGCCATAATTCCTCGGTGGGATCAGGCTCGTGGGGAATTGGCAGGATTCACGTTATTTGAAACCAAATTAGCTGAACAAATTGCATCAAGATAATTTTTAAAGTTTTTACTCTCTTCGTGAAGTGATGCACAGTTGGAGCAGTACGCTATCCGCTAACGTTTGTTTGGCGAAAAAATGCAAAGTAGTTGCGAAGTTCTCAGAGTTTACAATGGGGCGAACATGGAGATTCGCAGCAGACGTTTCTTCACTTCGACAAAATTTATGAAGTCTATTTTGATCTTCGCAACAACAACAACAACAACAACAAAGTCTGTTTTTCTGCATTTGCAGTTTAGACCAAACATGATAGAGATGGTGTGGGATTATAGGAATTTGAAGTTAGATTTCAAAAACATTTTGTAGTTTAGGAGTCAGTAGAGAATTATTGCTGTCTGAGACAAACCAGTTCTCTACCGATTTCGCTTGTTTGAAACCCCTCAAATCACGCCTATTTATCCGATTTTGTTGCAAACAATTGTCAAATTTTACGAAGGAAAGACGACAATTTAATTTGTAGTTGAAAAATTTACCCTTTTAGCCCCAAATCCCTAAAGCAGGAGATGGCTTGACCATGATAATTCAAGTGTAGTGGCAGATTAGCTTGGCGACTTCAGGCGCCAAGCTAATCTGCCACTACCCTTGAATTATCATGGTCAAGCCATCTCCTGCAACTGGTACATAGTTGTTAGGCAACACCTCCAAAATTTGAGAAAATAGGACCTCGGGGCTAAAAGGGTTAAAAAAGGTTGGTATATTTTACGAGTAACTGTGAGTATATTCAAGTACACATACCAAGGGGAATTACTCAGCGCTGGACATACACACAGTTAATCGCCAGCCCACAGAAAAATACGCAGGTAAAGAACAAGACGATCATATGCATCCCTAAAAAAAGGATGCATCAGGTCATGCCCTTAACCCATGTCATTTTCTGGAACTTAGGAAGTAGGCAGGGGAAACATACATACACAAACAAGAACTGAGGTGCACTACTAAATTTGGTCGGCTAAATACCCTGAAAGCCCACAGCAGATGCACAAGACAATGCACAACAACGTAACGATACAATATTCAAGTGTAACAAATCTCATGTTCGCCGATTTCGGTAAGTTTTCGCTGGCAGTACCGTGAATTGTGCCGACTGTGTGATGCGGAGGTGGTGAGGGCAACCGACATCCAGCTCTGATTGTCAGTCACCCTCCACTCGCGGACCCGCGCCATCTGAGCTGTCGGCTGGTCAGTCTCCGGTCGACAATTAACATAATCCAAATTTTTTAGCATGTCCATTAAAGTGGCATATAGTTGCAGTCTGAGTGCGCTTGAATTGACAAGTGTTCAGGTCGTGCACCTTAGGCAATAGGTGTTCCTGTGGATGGGGGAGGTGGGGGGGGGGGGGCGCGTGTTGGGCGCCGTCACACCCGTTCTCAGACACGCGTCTCTGCACGGACGTTATTAGCCAGACTGTTAGTGTCAGGCTAAGTTGTGTCCAGGGTGAAGGTGCCAGTGCATGGGAAGGTTGTCACGGTTGCGCAAGGTGCCCCGCATACACACGAGGCAGCTTAACCCCTTAACTGCCAGTGGACGTAGACAGTGTGTCCGAACTCATTGTTAATTCAGCCCGAAATAGCCCAAGTCGTGCAAGGTACATGGGTACAAAGGGGTGTCAGCAAGAGGCTTAGATCCTCATGAGCCCTTGCAATCGCGGGGGCTCATGAGGATCTACACGTCTCTTGTAGTTGAATGGTGTTCACTTTTTCTCGGCCGCAGTCATAAGGTTCAATCACGCGCAAGCGACTGTGCAAGGTGCAACGCGGCGGAGCCCCTTGCGTACTGGCCACTTTGCGGCGCAGTGGCTTGCCAGGATTTACGTTGTCTCGTGAGACTCAGTCCTGCGGCGTCTTTATTGTGGATGATGTTGTTTGCTGAGTCGTCGTTGTGCCCCTGTGGCTGTGGTCGTCATTAGCCCCGTGGTGTGGTCCTTCATTCGGCACGTAGTGTCGCCACGACTGGCCCGGCCAGTGCCCTCTTCTAGAACGTACAACGTACTGCCCATAAAGTACCCGATCTTGCCCTTTTTTCTTATGTCCGCCAGGTGGTCGCTTTGTCGTCTGGTCAGGTCAGCCGCCAGCCGGACTCCCTCTCTCCTCATGCAGTCTTTCACAGACTGGTTGCGCAGCAACGCCAGTTTATCGGACCAGTTTCGTAGTTTCACGACTGAATTGGTCGTGGTTCTCGATTTCGAGAACCGTGACCGATTGTCGTAAAACTGCTTGTCAAACAAAGTCCTCTGTTTGAATCGGATGAGTGAAATGATTGAGAAAGCCAACAACGAGCCCAACACCCTGGAGCTGGTTTTCCATTGCTGATTCCCGAAGTACAAAGCTGATTTTCAAGTTGTTGCGTCGAGAATGAATTTCAAGCGCATTTATCTGATTCTCAAGCTCGCATATGTGGGTTTCCATATAGAACTGTATCTGTTCCAAATGCACCAATGTCTGCTCTGCTTTGTTTCACAGCAGTGTCTATTTTGTCAATGCTCTTCGGCAGACGCGAAATTTCTCCGTTGAGCACTTTCTGACTTGCGTCCATTTTTGGCTCAGCGTTTTCAATTCGGCGACTGATGGTTTGCATCAGGCTGTCCATCCGTTTCAGTATTTAACGCATCAAAAGAGTCGTCGGTGTCTTGCTGCAGCGGCTTCAGCTCCTTCATTACTGTGACGTTCGTGGGGCCAGGGCGTAGATCAGGTGCAATGTCTCCCGACATGGAATACGTATCAGGAAATAATCCGCATAGAAAAAGACGCTCCCAATGCGCAAAAGGTCATCGGGCCGACGTCGCCCGATGTTGGCCCGCGCACGGCCGTGCGCGGGCCCACGGCGGCAGATATCGGCCCGATGGTCTCTGCGCACTGGGTTGATGCTTCGGAAAATTAGTTACTGAAACAAAGAAACACGATTTGTAAAAACAAGGACAGAACAGTTATCCCGTCCAGTGCCTTCTGATGTAGGCTGTGTTTCTGCAATCATCGTTAATGCAAGACTTAAAACCCTAGATGTCTCAGGAACATGGATTCAGAGAGGCGTCAGCAAGAGGCATAGATTCTCATGAGCCCCCTTTCAGGCGCGAAGCTAATCTGGCGCTACCCTTGAACAGTCAACATAGTGAAATATACAACAGATGACATCAAATTGCATTTACAAATTTCTCCGTCGATGTTACAAATTTCTCCGTCGATGTTACAAATTTCTCCGTCGATGTTACACATTTCTCCGTCGATGTTACAAATTTCTCCGTCGATTTGTCACGCACCTGTACGCAATCACATAAAAACAGGGTTACACAAATAGAAAATAGTTAAATCAGCTTGGTAATGTAGGCCTACGTCTTTTTGGAGCCTGTGCTAGATATTTTTTCCATGTAGACTTCAGACACGAGTCCTTATATACCGAGAAAACTTTCAAGTCTGTGTCGATATATAACTGGGAGATTTTTTTTCCCGGAGGCACGTAAAACCGACAAGGACGTCATTAGACATATGTCTTCTCCAGCTCCAACTGAAGAGCAAAGCGACAACAGCTGAAGGGCAATGCTTGATTAGCTCGGCGCCTCCTGAAGGCACCAAGCTAATCAGGCACTACCCTCGGAATCTCTCGGTATTTGTACATACATACTACCTAGCGGGTAATTTGAAAACATAAAACAGACGCTTGCAGACTGAGCTTTAAAGTAAAAGAACTGAAAGGGATAGCGATGATCAAGATCCCAGTGAGCAAAAAATCATCGTTCCAACGTCGACCATAACTGGCGGTCGGTCGGCACAGCCGTGCACGGGCCAAATGCGACGGCTCGAAGACCGTTTGCTCGCTGAGTTTGCTATACTGACGGGTATAGATAGTGATTTTTAAAAAAAAATCCCAGGATTTGCCGCATTTTGTAGAAGAGCCCTTCCGTAAATACCTGCTGGGGAATAAACAGGTAGAAGTGATTCGGCTAACCTGATATAAGTGAGTCGATAAAAGCATGAAAAACAAGGCTTTTTGTAGCGTGATAATAATAAGACTAGGATAATTAAATTTTATTGTGTGCAGAAAGTGGACAAATTATTTTCAGAGCACAGTCACAAAAATCCGCACATCCCTGCTCAGCGATGGAGAAGAAGCAATATTTAACTCTTTCCGTGCCGAGAAAATTGAACGCCGCCCAACTGCAAGAGGTATAGATCCTCATGAGCCCCCGCAGTTTGCGGGGGCTCATGAGTATCTATTCCTCTTGCTGACACTACTTTATATCCATGTTGTTGGGACATCTAGAGTTTTTGGTGCTGAATTAAACGAAGGCTGCAGAAATACAGTCTGCGTCAGCTGGCTCTGAACGGGTTAAGAAAACGTGAACCTAGTTTACTTGTTTATTTTGCAACACTGACATCTAGATTGTTGACATGCGATATCAGCTTTCAATGAAGACAACTTACCTTACAACGGGCCTTGAAGACATGGCTTACCCTCCTCATTTGTCCCGATGCAAAAGACTGTTGGCCACAAAACTGAACACATAGATTAATTAACTCATTCAGCACGGACACACCACAGCAAGACATGGATCGAGTATGATAGTTGAAGGGTGGTGCCAGAATAGCTTGGCGCCCATAGGCGCCAAGCTAGTCTGACACCGCCCTTGAACTATCTTGCTCGATCTGTCTCTAGAATTGTAATACAATCCTTCAGAGGGCAACTTCAAATTTGGGGATTTCGGCCCTGGGGTAAAATGTGTTAACGCGACGATGCCATAGAAATTAACCCTTTGCCGGTTGTCGGTAGCGCTTTTCTTTCTATCGACTACACGTCCGTTTGGTCAGGAGACTAATATATAACAACTGATAAAGACGATACTGATCACTGACCAGGATTAAAACCGACTAGACACTGACCAGCTAGGATTAAAAGCGACCAGACAGATAAGAGATAAGATAAGATAAGATAAACTTTATTGCCATATGCATAAACATTAGGAATTTTTTGCGGCATTACTGACGAGCGTCCATATAAAGATCAACACATAAAACATACATACATCACAATCAAGCAGACTCTAAAATGCTAAACCACACATATGTTTAGCAGTCATTCTACTAAGTATGCACACACATCAGTAAGATTAATCTATAGCATAATAACCATATTCTGACAACAAAAACCGCCAACTGAGCCGCAACGAAAATAGATTAGCTAAATTCATATGTATTTGTAAAACTGTATATTCTGTTTAAGATGTTTAATAGGATATATAAAGAACTATAAACAAATAAGATGGGCTGTAGGTAATTCTAAAGAGACTTTGAGTCAATCTGCTGAGTTATATCATATTACAGCCACATTAAACAGGCCTGAACAGCCAAGGGATAAAAGCTCTTCTGAAAACGAGTGGTTTTGGCCTTAATGGATCTAAAGCGTGAGCCAGATGGCAAGGACTCGAACAGGCTCTGTGCAGGACGGTTCTCGTCATGTATGATGGAGCTCGCTCTCTTGATGGTGCGTGCGTGGTACAGAGATTCCAGGGAGAGGAGATCGCTTCCAACAATATGAGATGCTGTTTTGATCACCCTATTTAATTTCTTGCGGGCTTCGTCGGTTGCGCTGCCATACCACACCGTCATTGAGAAGGTAAGAACGCTCTCAATGGCGGCGCGGTAAAACTGCACCATGCTCTGCTGACTGACGACAAAAGACTTCAACCGCCGAAAAGAAAAAAAAAAGAAAAAAAAAAACAGGCGCTGCTGGGCTTTCTTCAGTTACTAGCTGTTCAATAGTCTTCTCCCACTTCAGATCGTGCGAAATGAGAGTACCCAGGAACTTGAACGTTTCAACAATTTCAATATCGTTTCCTTGGATGGATAAGGGAAGGGGGGGGGGGGGGCAGTTTTCTTTTTCCTGAAATCAATTACCATTTCCTTGGTCTTACCAACATTCAAATCCAGGTTGTTGTCAGAACACCAGCTTACAAACATGTCTACCTCATCCCGATATGCACTCTCGTCATTGTTATGTACAAAACCCTTGACTGCCGTATCATCAGCAAATTTCACTATGCGTGTGATAAAGTCATAGTGGGATACACAGTCGTGTGTAAAAAGAGAATACAACAATGGGGCTAAAACACATCCTTGGGGAGCTCCCGTTCTCAAGGTCAAAGACTGGGATACATGTCCACATTGACCAAGAGTAGGGAACTGACACAGCTGAACACAGTATTATCAGACCATCTCAGGCTGCGGGTCTGACGGCGTTCTGTTATCTTTCCCACTTTGATCTGTACACATGAAAAGCCGACATCACCCATATTATTATTATTATTATTATTATTATTATTATTATTATTATTATTATTATTATTATTATTATTATTATTATTCTGTGGCGTGGGAAGATATTTTTATTTGGGTGTGGGCCATCCCCCCACACCCAAATTGTTACTTTCCAGCCGCCAAAACATCAAACAACGACAGGCGTTAATATAACCCACGAAAATTCGGAGCATGTAAAATAAAAAAAAAATGTTGTCATTTTTGTCTCCAGACAATAAATCCCCCTCCCCTCGAAACAACAACAACAAATACAGGCAAAAACCAAACCAAACCAAACCAAAACAAAACAAAACAAAATAAAACGAAACAAAACAAAACAAAACAAAATAAAACAAAACAAAACAAAATAAAACAGAATAAAACAAAACAATTAATAAACTTCTCCCCCAATTTTATTCAACATTTTTTTCCACCCAAAAAGAGGGAGCGGGGGTGGGGGGAGGGGAGGGGGGTGGTGGGTTTGGAAATTCACGACGATTTATTTTGCCATTCGCGAATTATGAATCATGAATCCCCAAAATATCATTTACTTTTCACGATGCAAGGGTCGACGAAGAAAGAAAGTGCCGCTGTCATAACCTCTTTTACTAACTGAAAAATCAGTCTGACAAACGGGGAAGAGGAGGTGGGGGGGGGGGGGGAGGATAGAGACTATTCCTCAAATGGCCAGTATATCAACCGACGGATAATAGTTTAAGAGAGAAGCATTGCGAGTAATGGCTTGAAAACGCCGCTCAAATGTGAAAAGACACTAATGATAATTATTATCAAATGTAAGTGTAGTAACAGGGGTAAGATCTTACACGGCACAAAATCACGTCGAGTCAGTGCCGGAAAAGAATACTCTTTGTCTGGATCTGATGATTAGTGTTTTGATCTCTTGGGAAATGACCGAAGGAAGAAGGTGTGTATAACCGCAGTGCGACAGGACGGAGTCATACCAAAGAGTTTTGCGGGGACTTATTTCTGACCCTTAACCCTTATCATTCGAAATACACCAGTGTGTGAAATAAGTTTGACTAAAATAGTTCAAGGGTAGTGCCAGAATTGCTTGGCGTTGGCACTACCCTTGAACTAAAGCCATTGGTCTATATCCTTATCTGTAAGTACTATAATGTAGCTTGCATATGGCAGTGTACAAATTTGAAGCTTTTAGCCTCAGTATGATATGGGTTAAAGCTCGCCAAACATATGCATTTTACATGGGAAAACTCAACTTTCAATGAAAGCAGCCCTCTCTTTCCCCCCGCATATTAACTGGAGCCGCCGCAGGAACTAAATCATTTGGACATTTCCTCATGAGTTTTGTCCCCTCGGAAAAAAGGGAGGGTTGGGTAGAGGATGCGGTTCAGTTGTTCTGGTCTTCCTTTTGTTGACCATGTAGCATCATCATGGTGGCTTTGTTCTTAGGTCCTCCTTTTGCTGGCCGTTTAGCACCATCGTAGCAGGACCTCTATCATGTCTTTGTGGATTTTAAGAAAGCGTTTGACAGGGTGTGGCATGCAGCCCTTTGGTCCACCATGAAGCTATACAACATCAATGCCAACCTGATCAAAGTCATAGCAAACCTTTACAACAAGGCCACTAGTGCAGTCTGCTTCAACGGCAAAATAGGAAGCTGGTTTAGGACTACAGTTGGAGTCAGACAAGGCTGCTTGCTCTCACCTACTCTTTTCAACATCTTCCTGGAAAAAATCATGACGGACGCTCTGAAAGATCATGAAGGAACTGTCAGTATTGGAGGCAGAACAATCACGAACTTGCGCTTTGTGGACGACATTGATGGCCTTGCAGGAACAGAGAAGGAGCTAGCTCAGCTGGTGGAAAAGCTGGATAGTACAGCCATTGCATATGGGATGGAAATCAGTGCAGAGAAGACCAAACTGTTGACCAATAACGCCAGTGGCATTGGCTCTGAAATCATGGTTGGAAGCCAAAAACTGGAAACAGTTAAGAAATTCAAATACTTAGGAGCCATTGTGACAGATGAGGGATCAAAACCAGAAATACTGTCCAGGATTGCGCAGACAACAACAGCACTGACAAGATTGAAGACCATATGGAAGGACAGAAACATCACACTCTGCTCCAAGATCAGACTGATGCGCTCCTTAGTCATCTCAGTGTTCTTGTATGCCTGCGAGTCATGGACCCTCACAGCAGACCTTGAAAGGAGGATACAAGCCACTGAAATGAGATGTTTTCGAAGGCTGCTTGGCATCTCATACAGAGATCACATCACAAACGAGGAAGTGGGAAGCAGAATCAGGCAAGCCATCGGGCCCTATGAAGACTTATTAGCCATTGTGAGAAAACGCAAACTGAAGTGGTATGGGCATGTCACACGTTCAGCAGGGCTTGCCAAAACAACCCTGCAAGGCACTGTGCAAGGAGGACGAAGGAGAGGAAGACAGAGGAAAAGATGGGAGGACAATATCTCAGAGTGGACAGGACTGAAGCTGGGCGATACGCTGAGAATGGCAGAGAACAGAGAGGAATGGAGGGAGCTGGTTGTTAAGTCATCAGTGGTGCCCCAACGGTCGGCAAGACTACGGGATATAGATAGATAAATAGATAGTGGCCTTGATCTTAGGTCTTTCCTTTGTTGACCGTGTAGCACCATTGTGGTGGCGCATCAGCGTCATCAAAATGCGTTTAACTTGGGACTGGTTTTGTTATGTGTGTTTGTATGTGTGTGTGTGTAGATTAAATTCTTTTAAAGGTAATGAGATTCTGCAGACATACATTTTTCGTAACGCGCTTAGAGGCGGCACACTGCTCCTGGGGTTTTAGCGCGTTATAAATGCTCTTTATATTATTATTATTATTATTATTATTATTATTATTATTATTAAATTTCTTAGCATTTTCGGCGCGCTTTAAACATTCTTCCTCAATCCCCCACCCCTCCTCTACCGCACCCTTTACCAAACCTTGCCTTACACCCACAAGTGTGTACCCCTTGACTGACCCAAGCTGAACAATAGGCCAACAATATCATAATAATAGGTACTGAGCCATTACGCAAAAGGCCATCGTGCCGACGTTGGCTGTAGTTGGCCCCGCGCACATAATATGTGCGCGGGGCCAACTGCAGCCGACATCGCCGGCACGATGACCTAGCGCTTGCTGCGGGGTAGCCCGGTGTTTTTTCCGGTCAAGAGTGGCCCGGGGCCAAATCTGACCTCTCCTCCGATGACTAACCAGAAGATTGCGTCTTACTTCATTCAGTTAACCCTGAATGGCCGCTCGATAACACGCTCCACAACGTGAATTTATGCTGACAAGGGTTGCAACACACACTGGTTGTCTCCCTCGATTCGCTGCGCTGATAACAGCGCAGCGAATTGAGGGAGACAACCAGTGTGGGTTTGCAATCATGGCGAAAGGAGGTGGCAGCGTTGTTCTTGTAAAAGTGCACACGCAAAATAGGAGTTGCCGTGAACGACTTCTTTGACAAGCTTGTTACGTGTTGAGCCGTGGTCGTAGTATGATATCACACCAGACGGCACGCACTGCACGTAAGGTTCTTTTAAAGAAACTTCATTCAGCTGCAACCCGTCACACGTGGCTTAAGGATGTAGACCACACTGGAGTAACAGTTCCAACAATATTTTATTGCAGCGATGCGATCTCCAAACAATGCATTCACAAATGCACCAAGTTGACACTGATGCAATGTCTCCTCTACAATGTATCCACGCTCTTGACACACTGTGGCTATCATACTATGTAAACACTATACACTGCATAACTCCATCACTGACAATGTCTGACAATGTACAAACGCGCTTCCCAGCACAATCTTTTATAGTATAATAGCTTTCCAGAATAATCTAGCAAATTCATACGGGCAACACAACCAATCAGAACAGAACACGTAACCGCCGGAAACTCATAAATATTGATGAAAACGAACTTTCTAGAATAGACTACAATAGTCTACAAAATTCGACTGCTAATTTCAACCCCAATTTTGGGAAATCCCCCGGTGTGTAATGACGTCACACAAGAGTATTATACAGTTCACGACCTTGCCCGAATTCTCCGGAAGTTTCAAGACTCCGCCTAATACATACTGGCTGGTAATTTCACGCGCACAGAAAACAGCGGAGATTATTCGAGCGGTTTCTAGACTCTTCGGGATTCAACTCCGTGTATCAAAAGACAATCAATTCCGTTCTCTGTGCGAACGATAGCGAAACTTACTTTAAAAAAAGTACGTGATTCGTAATCAAGATAGCTCAAATAAATATCGGATCGTTTCATACGATTCAGATACACACATGCTCCCACAGAAGAACACAACCACAATCGTAACAAAGCTGTGTAATGCAGTGGCGTTTGGAGGTTAGATTGTCGCAGGATGGACTGTTGCCCCCCCCCCCCCCCACCCCCCATCCCCGCCTCCCCCCCCCCTCAACGCCCCCCCCCCCCCCCCGCCCCCCACCTCCACCACCAATTGTTTGAGCTTTTGGGGGGCTTGAAAATAGCATGTCACGCTGGCCGCCCCCTCCCCCCACCCCTCCCCACCCCTGCCTCCACCACCACTTACGATAAATATCTTGCACGCTTGTGCAATGTGTGTAGGTCTATCATTTGGGAACTTGACGAAGCTATTCTGGTACAATTTGTAAATTATCTTGGAGTCGATCGAAACCTCATTAAATAGTTGAGATATGTTTTTAACCCCCAATACACGTCGTGGGAAAAAATATACCCTTTTTGTTTTCCCTTGTAACTTCGTTATTTTTGTACGATTTTCCTAAAGCCGTATATGAGCGCCTTCAGCATCTGATCACGTATATGCATGTGCGTTCCAAACGGTGCTTTTTAACACATTTTACACCAAGGATCAAAAATCCCCCAATTTGGAAGTTGCCCTCTGAAGGATTGTATTATAATTCCAGAGACAGATTGAGCATGATAGATCAAGAGTGGTGCCAGAATAGCTTGGCGCCTATGGGTGCCAAGCTATTCTGGCACCACCCTTGAACTATCATGCTTGATCTATGTCTTGCTGTGCTGTGTCAGGGCTCAATGAATTAACGAATAAAACAAGATGGGATGAACCATAACCCACAAAGTCCCTTGTATATGAGAGTTGTCTTCGCTGAAAAGGGTCTCTACCTTTTGTCTTTGACTTGATTCTGATGTTGAAATATCTCCTTTTGAAAAAGCCTCGCAGATGTGCTAATGCGCCATAGTGAACTCTATAAGGGGCGCGCACAGTACATACGCGTCATTGGTTTGTCAGACGTCATTTGTCATGACGTATTTTTTGTTTTTACGTAATTTATATTTAACGTGATACGAGTTTCGCTTTCGCTTCAAGACTTGGGGAAAATGGTGACAAAACTATAATTTCACGATATAATTTCAGTCTTGCTATAATTTGTGTATACTAAGTACACCTACATGCTCTTCTGAAAGTACGTCGATGTGTGTGTATGTGTGTGCGTGCGTGCATGCCCGCGCTCCAAGCATCCTCAAGAGGCATAGATGTCCATGCGCCCTCCGGGAACATGAGGATCTATGCCTTTGAGATGCACGCATATGTGAGAGAAAGAACGAGCAAACTAGAGAGAGAATTACGTCATATTTAGAGTATGTCTGCGTGGTGACGGAGTTGCTTCTTTTACGTCACCGCCATTGTCTGACTTTCTCCAGATGTCAAGATTTTTTACTGTTTTAATTTTTTTCTGAAAAGAATTAATTTTTGTTGAAGAAGTTGATAGAGTACAAAGCTGGCTAACGAACTCATCGAATTTTCTTTCTCCAAACTGGCTATATCGGGTCACTTGAATGCTCTTCTGAAAGCGTAATGATGATGATGATGATGATGATGATGATGATGATGATGATGATGTGTGTGTGTGTGTGTGTGTGTGTGTGTGTGTGTGTGTGTGTGTGTGTGTGTGTGTGTGTGTGTGTGTTACTGTGTGCATGCGCGCGCACTCCAAACATCTCCAAGAGACATAGATCTTCATGCGCTCTCCTGGCGCATGAGGATCTATGCCTCTTGGAGATGCGCGCATGTCTGTGAGAAAGAGAGAAAGGGTCGGACGCTAGAGAGAATTACGTCATATTTAGAGTACTATGTCAATGTTTGCGTGGTGACGGAATTGCCTCTTTTACGTCACCGCCACTGTCTGACTATAGAAGTCAAGTTTTTTTTTTTTTTACTGTTTTAATTCTTTTCTGAAAAGAATTAATAGTTATTAAAGAAGTTGAAAGGATACAAAGTTGGCTAACGAACTCATCCAATGTCTTTCTCCAAACTAGCTATATGCAAAGGTTCAAGTAAATATGACAAAAATTACGGACTTTAATATGGGTTAACCGACTTTCTATAAACGGTTGTTTAAGTCTTCAAAGAGACATTCAATTACAATATGCTCGGAGGCTCTCTTAGCAACCCATTTAAGAAAGTATTTTGCAAGTTTCTAGGAGATTCTCTTGTTTACATACATACATACATACATACATACATACATACATACATACATACATACATACATACATACATACGCACATACACACATACATACGCACTTACGGTGCCTTCGCGCCAAATGTACGTTCAGCAGCGAGGTTAGCGTAACATGACGTAATTTTATCTTGTTACTTCAATTGTTAGAGGTTTAGCCTGCCCGCTTTTGACATCATGGACATGCTATTAAATTCGCCCCACCGCGACCCGTCCTAAAAAGTCCCTTCTATAAATAGAAGGGACTTAAAAAGGTTTGAACTGTACGTCCATCTAATCTGGCAATACCCTTGAATTATCATCGTCGAGCCATCTCCTGCAACTGACGCATAGTTTGTTAGGTGACACCTACAAAATTTGGGAAATGCGGCCGTTTGGTGAAATGAGTTAAACCCGCATTATGCATTGTGTGCCGGAATGTGATTCTGGACCTTAACCCATTACATCCTGAGGCTGATTTTGTAAAATTTGCTTATTGTCCTATGAAGGCTACATTACAAATTAGGAGATTGATCAACTGTTTTTGTTCAAGGGTGGTGCCAGAATAGCTTGGCGCCTGAGGCGAAAAGCTATTCTGGCAGCACCCTTGAACTATCAGTCAAATTTATTTCAAGCAATCGGAATGATAAGGGTTAATGCAGCGCCAAAATCTACGGACAGTGCGAAAAAATGAAATGAGGAGGAACAATGTCCACACTGAGACTACCTATGTTCCTATGACAATTACTGAATTAGTAGTTCATACATATGTGTCAGGGAAAAAAAATATCTGTTTTCATGCACTGCTGTCGACGGCCGAGATAACTGTGAGGATTTACATGTGGCCGACCCAGACAAGCAAGAGTGGCCGTATTGTTCAAAATTTGGGAAGTGCAGGCTTGGGGTTAAATGGGTTAAAGTCGTGAAAGCGACATGTAGCGAAGCCGTTAAGCCAGGCGGAAGTGGAACGGCTGTTTCCTCGTGAGTTAGACTGAACAGCGTCGATGTTATGGCACGTACGGTACGTGAGGGGTGCTTTGAAGATCAGCATTATATGAAGTACAACTCCTTGGTACATCAGGACCCAGAAAACCGCTGGGGATCTGTAACCCTTTGGCTGTCGACACTGAGCGACTTTCGTCGAGGTGATTTCTGTAGGAATCACCTCGACGAAAGGCCTCTACCAACAACCAAAGGGATATAAACACATTCAGTCCCTAAGGTAGAAATTTGCTGCTAGTTTTGGACTTCTCCTCAGGAGGACACTGAAGGATAACAGCACCTTACGGCTTTTAGCACACAAATTAGTTGGACAACCGGCAATTCTCCTCATACGCTATAGTCAGTGTCGGTCTGAGTTTGGATATGACATACTGACAAGAGTCAGTGGAGGGATTATTCTTTAGCGAACAAGAAATGAAACAGTTCAATGTCTTAACTCATTTGGCCGCCGCATCGAGATACGCGGGCGGCATGATGCAGTACGTCTCGACTGAATCGAGTCAGTGTTGGAATGATTATATTCGTTCGCCATACCGGGTCAATGTGTAAGGCGGGAACACTCAACTATTGATATCTCAGTACTGTATTTCGTCAACTCTTGATTTAGTTTTTGAATAGTCAGTAGTATCATAGTTGTAAGTAACTGCTGAAGTATTACAGTTACTCCGTTTAACTTAAACACTGAACTCGAGACGTTCGTTTCAGTAGTGTCCGTTCCGCGTCTGAGTCTCAGTACTGTTAGTTCCACGGTACTCAGTCATTCCGAGTTGTTCAGTCGTTCGTTCGGCTTCAGTGTTAGTAGGCCGCCTAGGCAGTTTCTGACGTCGTTAGTTAATTATTTAGTTAGTTATTTAGTTAGTTAGTTAGTTAGTTAGTTAGTTAGTTAGTTAGTTAGTTAGTTAGTTACTAAAGTTAGTTGGATAGTTAGTAGTTAGTACTGAGTCGGTCTGAGTCAGTCAGTCCGGCACTGCTGAGTCGCGGATCATCGGTCATTCGGTCACTGTGACTGACTGAGTCCGTAAGACAGTCAGCAAGTCAGTCGGCAGTTCAGTCGCTCGTGTACTGATTTGTCCGTTCGTTTGTTACGGTTAATTCAAGTCGTTCTTTGTTTGTTTGTTTGGTTGGTTGGTTGGTTGGTTAGTTGGCGGAGTTAAGACTGATTTGTCTCACGTGGCAGACACAAAGCCACGTGGGTCGCCTATTCAGTGTTGGCTCCGTCAGCACGCTGTGTGTGGAGTCAGTGGCCGGATCAGTCAGTGCTGAACGGGATTGACCTCAACAGTTCTACTGTGTCAGAGGCACGGATTCTCATGCGTCCCTGCAGCCCCCGTCGTAAAGATGGATTGGCCTCTTGTTGTTAGGACTATTTCTGGTCGGAGGCCTCCTTTGTGATTCAGTATAAATGCCTTCGACTGGACGCTTTCTAAACCACCTGTCCAAGGTTTACAGCACGCCAGTCACTCTCTCAGTCCCTCTTTCTCAGTCTCACACACACCACACTCACATGCTCAACACTATGTGTCCCTGTTCGTAACTGAAGTAAACAGGCATAGATTCTCATCCTTATTCGGCCCCTGAAACAAGAGGCGTAAATCTTCGCAGGGGCTTCAGTGCGAATTTACGCATCTTGCAGAAGGCAATGTCTCTTTCAAAGCACTTATGACTGAGAATCTATGCCTCTTGCAGATCGAAGGTGTTGACGCACTGAAACTGAAAATTAAAGCGGTGAGAGGAAGGAAAACCTTTTTTTTTTCTACTCGAGAGAAACCTTAGAGCCGAGTGAAACACGGCAAGTACCAGGCTGCGAGTGGTTTGACGTTGAACTGTAATAGTATGGCTAAGTTGTGACTACAGAGAAAGTAAGAAGCTTAGCGACTCGTAAACCACGGAAAGTATGTGTGCGTTAACAGCCTTTGGTTTTGTACTGGTGGATTGTAAAACAGTACGGGCCTAAACAAATCTTTGTCAAGGGGACGAGACAAGGCCAGTGTGCGAATACTGTAAGCAGCCCAAGTTGTGTGTTGGCACTGTCTTTCTTTCTGTTTTTCTTCGTGAAAGGCTTATTGTTGGGTTTGTATTGCCATGGTTGTGACAAGGACCGTATCATTTCTCATGTATGGCGGTAAGTACTGTTATATGAAAGACCGCCAGACTGACGAGTCACTTGTGTAAGTTTCAATCAAAGTTCGGAATAAGTGCCGCCCAAGTCAGCGACTAGTCACAGGTACTATTGTAAAACAAACACTGAGTTAGAGGGAAAAGTTATCGGTGCCCTGACAAAAATTTCATATTCGAAAAGCAAACTTTTCGCCGGCTGCATTACAAGGAAAGTTTCGCTTTCACAACTGAACTATATGGACATTAATGTCTTTGCTTTCGGCAGCACAGCTGGGCAGGTGGTTGTGGAATAAAAAAGAATTGCCCAGCCGGCTTCTCCGTTTCATTCACGGCTGATCTCAGCTGATCTCGTGGAATTAAAAGAAGCACATCACGTTTAATCAGCGAGAAAGTACAAAGACAAGACGTCTTATTTCCCCGAGGAGTATATCGGGACCAACGATTTGATAACAGGAATACCGATGAAAAATCAAACTACCCAGTGCTCAAAGGCCATCGGGCCGACGTCAGCCGCCAGTTTGGCCGGCGCACGGCCGTGCGCGGGCCAACGGCGGCCGACGTCGGCATGATGGTCTTTTGCGCATTGGGTATGAGCTATGTCAAATCATATTTAACTGCTTGACTGCTACTGACGATATTGCTTGGCGAAAAAGACGCGCAAAAGGCGTATTTTCTGCCGAACAGTATCGTCAGCAGTAGTCAAGTGGTTAAAATGTTAAATTAGTTATGATAATAGTGAACAATGGCAGATTTCGACGGCCAAATATGATAGAGGACTGATGGTGTGATATTCTCTATATGAAGTCAAATTGTTTTCTTGCCAGATCTTTTTTTCGTTTCTTTCGGGACAGATTAATGTTGACAAGGGTAAAAAAAAAATCTGGCATCGCCGGGATTTGAAAAAACAAAACAACAACTGTATTCCTCAAGGTATATTTCGATTTCGTGTGTCGATCAAGTCACTAGTCAACGGTGCTTTGTTTGTTTGTTTGTTTGTTTGGTTGCTCGTTTGTCGACACTGAAAACAGTTTCACCACCACTCGAGCAAAATGTATGACGTTCTCTTAATCTTTGCGTCAACTTCAAGAGATGGATGGACACTGAGTTTTCCAAACTGTGTTGCAGCCTGATTATTGAGACCATGATTGTTTAAGGGTAGTGCCAGATTGGCTTGGCGCCTGCAAAGGCGCCAAGCCAATCTGGCACTACCCTTAAACAATTATGGTCGATCCATCAACGATGTCCGGATATAGAGCGACTGGGCTGATTGAGTTAATGACGGAATCATTGTCACCTAAATCTTCTACTGACGTCAAAGACCGTACTACGGTGTTTGCTAACGTCCGTCTTCTTCGCCCTCCTATTTTGAATCTTCCTTGTGAGATCCTGCACAGGACAAAAACACTTAAATCTGTAGTAATATATCAAAAAATCAATCCAGACCAAAAAGGTGACTGCCAAGCGTGTGAAATGCAAAGAAGTACCCAACGGAGAAAGAAACATGCTTAGAAAAAACGGTACAACACAATTTATTAATATTTCGGGTAAATACCCTTTGTCAAAATAGACAAACAAACAGAGACATTAGCCGCTACTTATCTTCAGATGCAGAAGGAATGTGGCAACTCATTATCAGTATCTCTGCTGTCTTCGATAACAATAGGTTTATCTCCCGACAATGAGGTCTCGCTCAATTTAGAGTTAATAAAACAGATCATGACAACAAAAGGTGACACATTCCTTCTGCATCTGAAGATAAGTAGCGGCTAATGTCTCTGTTTGTTTGTCTATTTTGACAAAGGGTATTTACCCGAAATATTAATAAATTGTGTTGTACCGTTTTTTCTAAGCGTGTTTCTTTCTCCGTTGGGTACTTCTTTGTAGTAATATATCAGACATGCTCCCTAACTGACCGTAGGCGGAGTCAGTCAGACCGGCAAAACACTTCATCTAATCATCTTCTTGTGTCACCTTTTGTTGTCATGATCTGTTTTATTAACTCTAAATTGAGCGAGACCTCATTGTCGGGAGATAAACCTATTGTTATCGAAGACAGCAGAGATACTGATAATGAGTAATGTGATGATACTTGCGGTGTAAATCTCTGTAACGCTGTGTACAACACAGACAAAAACTGCCCACGGCGGCGGAACTGCATCAAAGACAGCTGCGGTATTGTCTGTGTTAATTTTCTTTTATGTTCTATTCTGCCTTTTAGAGGCAAAAGATTGCAAGACTGATTTTCATTATATCACACCGAAAACCTCGCTTTACACAAAAATCAACTGACTGTTTTTTTTTTTCCCTTCACAGGGCAATGCACACATTCTGTCTGTATTGGGGTGTATAGTTATAAAAGAACGATATGACTTGCTTCGCGTATCTCATTCTGCCCGCGACACACCACAGCAAGATATGGCTCGACCATGATAGTTCAAGGGTGGTGGCAGAATAGCTTGGCGCCTAGGCGCCAAGCTATTCTGCCATCACCCTTGAACTATCATGGTCGATCTGTCTCCTAAATTGTAATGCAGTTCTCCAAGGATAATGTGAGTAACTCCTCGGGCACAATGACAATGAGTTATGCGCACGCCTGTGCTCTGAGGTTAGAATATTTCGTGCTGGTCTGTGATTGTGGATCTTACAGCTCGAAGCCGTAAGATCCAAAGTCACAGACCAGCACATATTTAAGTAATCATGCGGTTCAAACCAAGGCTTTTTATATAGACAGAAACAACAACAATCAAATAGACGTGAAAAGCACAACTGGACTGAAAGTCCTTCATTTTTTAACCCCTTGACTGGTACTGGCGATACCGCTTGGGGAAAGAAATCGCGTTAACTCCTTCATTCCCAGTGGACGTAGATTTTTTTTCCAGCAATCTTCGTTTTAAAATTCAAGGACAAAGAGCCCCATCCGTCCCAGGAAATGGGTACAAAGTGGTGTCGGAAAGAGGGATAGATCCTCATGAGCCTTAGCAGCTGAGGATTTGTGCCCATCCGCCCAAGGAAATGGGTACAAAGTGGTGTCGGAAAGAGGGATAGATCCTCATGAGCCTTAGCAGCTGAGGATTTGTGCCCAGCCCTCCCAGGAAATGGGTACAAAGTGGTGTCAGAAAGAGGGATAGATCATCATGAGCCTTAGCAGCTGAGAATTTGTGCCCAGCCGTCCCAGGAAATGGGTACAAAGTGGTGTCAGAAAGAGGGATAGATCCTCATGAGCCTTAGCAGCTGAGGATTTGTGCCCAGCCGTCCCAGGAAATGGGTACAAAGTGGTGTCAGAAAGAGGGATAGATCCTCATGAGCCTTAGCAGCTGAGGATTTGTGCCCAGCCGTCCCAGGAAATGGGTACAAAGTGGTGTCAGAAAGAGGGATAGATCCTCATGAGCCTTAGCAGCTGAGGATTTGTGCCCAGCCGTCCCAGGAAATGGGTACAAAGTGGTGTCAGAAAGAGGGATAGATCCTCATGAGCCTTAGCAGCTGAGGATTTGTGCTCAGCCGTCCCAGGAAATGGGTACAAAGTGGTGTTAGAAAGAGGGATATATCCTCATGAGCCTTAGCAGCTGAGGATTTGTGCCCAGCCGTCCCAGGAAATGGGTACAAAGTGGTGTCAGAAAGAGGGATACCTTAGCAGCTGAGGATTTGTGCCCAGCCGTCCCAGGAAATGGGTACAAAGTGGTGTCAGAAAGAGGGATAGATCCTCATGAGCCTTAGCAGCTGAGGATTTGTGCCCAGCCCTCCCAGGAAATGGGTACAAAGTGGTGTCAGAAAGAGGGATAGATCCTCATGAGCCTTAGCAGCTGAGGATTTGTGCCCAGCCGTCCCAGGAAATGGGTACAAAGTGGTGTCAGAAAGAGGGATAGATCCTCATGAGCCTTAGCAGCTGAGGATTTGTGCCCAGCCGTCCCAGGGAATGGGTACAAAGTGGTGTCAGAAAGAGGATAGATCCTCATGAGCCTTAGCAGCTGAGGATTTGTGTCTCTTGCAGTATTTTTCTCGGCAGTTAATATGCGTCTTTTCCGCCGGGCGGCGGTATTGTTTGTAGCAGTCAAGGTGTTAATGTCGTTGTCTTCCTCATATCTTCTGTGGTAGTGACTGCTGGCACGGAAACAATGCTGCTTTGAGAAGTTTACCCACGAGAGACTGACACCTATTTTAATGTATCGTTCAAATGAAAAGGATCGGCTGAACTACATCTACTCGTACAATGACGTCACTCTGGGCGAAAACGCGCGGGACACCACTGACATCCTTAATGATGTGGGCGCTAGCGACAGCGATGCCGATCACTGCCATGGGGTCATCGGACAGTAAGTGTGGTTTTTATTTAAAAATTTTTTTTTAAACAAGTTTTATGTTTCACTCGCGTGAGGCGGTTTTGAAAAGGGCATGCCTTTAACTCTTTCGAGACGTGCCGCATCCGGATTCGCGGCTTTGTGCCGCGAATCCAGATGCCGCGGCACGTCTCGAAAGAGTTAATCCGTTGACTGTTGTTACGCGTCTTTTACGCCGAGCGGTATCGTCAGTAGTAGCAGTCAGGTCACGGGGTTAAAGCATATCGAGCCCTGAGCTCGAATTCCCAGAGATGAAGACATCCTCTGAAGACTGCATTACGGGTCAGGGAGCAGATCGACCATGATATCGTTAGTTCGGGGTTTAAAGTCCACGGCACCGAAGTGATAATGGACGGCCCTGTCGGGCGGGGTTATGGGGGACAGGGAAATCTATTGCCTATGGAGTACGACCTGAACACTGATCAATTCAGGCGCACTGCAACTGCGCCATTTTGATTTACCAGGACCTTTCAACGGACATGCTATGGAACAAGCCCGTCTTTTTTCCCCTGGATTGCGAGTCCAGCTACCGGGGCCGGGCCGGGGACTCGAACCTACGACCCGGCGATTCCCTTCGCTCTCTTGCTCCGACGCTTAACCGCCTGAGCTATTTCGGACTCTGACCATGATATTTCAAGGGTGTTGCCCTTATCGCGCCTTGGCGGCTCTAGCTGTTCTGGCACGACTCTTAAACCGTATTGGTTGATGCATCTCCTGTTGTAATGTGTCCAGGTTGAATAAGGCTGAATAGATTTGTTAACTCATTCAGCCCAACGGCCGTATTTCCCAAATTTTCGACTCGTCATCTAATGACTATGCACCAGTTGCAGGAGATGGATCGACCATGATAATTCAAGGGCAGTGCCAAATTAGCTTGGCGCCGACAGGCGTCAAGCTAATCTGGCACTACCCTTGAATAATCATGGTCCACCCATCTCCTGCTGTAGTGCGTCAGGGCTGAATGAGTTAATCTTTCTTAATAATTCCTGCCTTGCCACTGGACTCACGTTTTGTTTTTGAAATCATTGTAAATTCAACGCCAAAGATGCCTCAGCCCCCAAAGGAACGTGGATGCAAAGTGGTTTCAACAAGAGGCGTAGATCCTCATGAGCCCCCGCAACTGCGGGGGCTCATGAGGATCTATGCCTCTTGCAGTTGGTAGGTGTTAATTTTTTTCTCGGCAGTGAATGGGTTAATTTAACCGTTTGACTGTTACCGACGATACGCGTCAGTCTTTTCCACCAAGCGGTGTAGTCAGTAAGTCAGGGGGTTAGGCCCTTTTAGAGAGACGGAGAGCAGGGGATGGAGGTGAGGTGGGGTGCGGGTGAGAGGGTGAAGACGGGGGGAGGGGGGTGGCAGGGGGGGGGGGAGAAGCAAGTTGAACGTCTCATCAAGGGTTGTATCGCCTTTCGGTCTGAGTTGAAAATCTGGCACTAGGATGTTAACGCGTTCAAGGCGCCCCGCATCAATAGCTGCGGCAGTGTCTGTTGAAACGCTATACGGCACTTCCGCAGCTGTTGATGAAGGGCGCCTTCAATGAGTTAACGTACGTCTTCTTGCGTCGGTCATTCACTTTTTATTCCGCTCATGCACAGTTCGCAATCTCTGTCAGCTGTGCTGTGGTCTACTTTACCGCACGCACATAGAGGTTAACACAATTAGGGCCCACAAAACCAGATTTGTCATCAGTTGGGATGTCTCCCACGAAGTAGGGCTTTGTTTTAATTTAAAAGCTTGTGAGAAATACCTTTTGCAAGATATGTAAAATCTTCGCGTTGGTAATTGCCAAATCTCCCAAAAGAAGCTCAATGACGGATAGACACGTGTGACTAGAAATTCAGTTTTGCAATTCGTTAACCTACTGCCCAGTAGGCGAAGGTCCTCGGGCCGACGTCGCGCCCGATGAAGTTTGATGTGGCGAGACAATGACAACATAGAGAACTACATGATTGACAGCGTCAGCGTTGACGGCTCGTTTTTTTGTATCAGTCAAACATGGTATGGTATGGTATGGACTCCGAGGCGCACATATCCATCTCATTAAGGGATGGAAGCTGAAGCTTTGATAGCCTGTTGCTACTAAGCGCTACTTTATGTGCGAACCTCCACCCTACTATTAACTTAGGTGCATGTGATATATTTCTGATTCCAATTCACCGGCCCTACCGGGCCTTCTCTTTTCGAATAGTGGTAATGGGATTTTTTAACATGCTCGCTTGATGATTATGCGTGCTGTACACACGAAGGCGAGACAGGCAACCGTAAGTCGAGTCTGTACGTAAATTTGACTCGATGGGAATGAGGAAAAGTCCACATTCCATTCCTGCCCACCAGGAGAAGCGAACCCGGGATCTTACGACTGCCAGCGCAGTGTCTTAACCACTAAGCTACTACCCCATGTCTAAACATGTCTAAAAGAAACGGCGCAATGGGAAAATAATATCGTGTTTGTGTGTGAGTGTGCGCTCGCACGTTTTTTCTTTCTTTCTTTCTCAGTCTCTCTCTCTCTCTCTCTCTCTCTCTCTCTCTCTCTCTCTCTCTCTCTCTCTCTCTCTCTCTCTCTCTCTCTCTCTCTGCGCGTGTGTGTGTGCGTGTGGGCGCACGCGCGTACGTGTGTGTGTGTGTGTGTGTGTGTGTGTGTGTGTGTGCGTGTGTGTGTGTGTGTGCCCGTGTGTGTGCGTGTGTGTGTGTGTGTGTGTGTGAGAGAGAGAGAGAGAGAGAGAGAGAGAGAGAGAGAGAGAGAGAGAGAGAGAGAGAGAGAGAGAGAGAGCCGAATGAGAGTAAAGAAAATACCGGTGGGACAACAAAGAAAGAAAGACGCTAATTAGAAAGGATACTTACAATACAATTTCAAAACATATTACATTGTATTGTAATTTTCCTTTCGAAGCGTGTTTCTTTTTATGTTGGTTTTTTTTTTCTTTGCATTTTACTAGCTCGACAGTCGTCTCTCCGGTCTGGATTACGTAATACTGATGTGCTGTAAACAGGAAACAAAACCACCAAACATGCTATTCCCCCCCCCTACACCCCCTGTATCCCCCCCCCCAAACATGCTATTCCCCCCCCCCCCCACCTGCCTAAACCTTTCACCACTCTTTGGCTTCACAGTACTATGCGATTTGATCGAAGTCCAGCCGCGATAAGCTAAACAGACATTGCTACAAATTATGGTTTGAGGGTGGGGCGGTCAAGACCTTCCACCGCAAAACAGTGGTGCCTGTCCTCTTCACGTTAGTGCGGGTCTGTGATTTTGGACCTTATGACTTTCAGTCCTAAGGTCCAAAATCACAGACCAGCACACAGTTTGTATTTCTCTCTCTTGGATATGGCTCGTTCGTTATAGCTCCGCGGGTGCACTTAATTATCTTGGAGCCTTCCCTAGGCGACACATTTATTTGTTTATTATTTATGTATTCGATCATTTACTTATTTATTCCATCATTTATTTATTTATTAGTTATGTCATTGTTTATTTATTCATTTATTAGTTATTTCAATGTTTTTTAAATTTATTTTTTAAACATATTTATTTCATCATGTATTTTATAATTAATTGATTGATTGATTGATTGATTAAATGATTGTTGTTTAATTGATTGTTTGATCGTTTGATTGTTTGATCGTTTGATTGTTTGATCGTTTGATTAATTGATTGATTGATTAAATTTTTATCAAGACCTGTATGACTTGTAGACTTGTATCGTGTGCTTATTTTTGGATTCTAACACGCGAGTATACATGCTCAGGTACTATATTTGAACTGTCGTGGTCGACCCATCGCTCACAATTGACACCGGAAGTGAAATAGTTAGTAATCAGAAGTGTGACTCCAGGAAAGTGCACAATCTCTTAAAACTCATTAGCTAACTAACTGTCACTCCCAGAGCTAATAGGTTTCGATAAAACTGATTGATAACTTCTAATCGAGAGGACAAATGCATTTCACGGTCCCAAAATATCAGTGTTTACCTTTGATCGGCTATTTTGTTTTACAACTTTCTCAGTAAGATCAAAGTTACCAGGATTTGTTTCATGTTAAGTTTGCTTTATGGCATGGAACATGTACAGACCATGGCAAAATTCAACGCCAAATAACCCCGTCTTTTAACTCTTTTGCTGTCAGTGATCACGAATTGCGCGTCTGAAACGGCTGCACACTGACCGACATTCAGGTTAAAAACACAGATGTAAATAGGACACAAAATAGACACAAAAGACATAAGACTAACAAGAGACATAAATCCCCATGAGCCCTCGCGACTACGAGGGTTCGTGAGGGTTTATGTGTCTTTTGCTTTTGGGTAGCATCTATCTCAGTTGCCCCGGCATTTAAGGGGTTAAGGAACACGGGCGAAAAACCACCACTGGTCTTCACTGCCTAGACAAAAGACGGGAGGAGAAGGTCCTTGCTCACAGTGAAAAGTTGCAGAGACTGCCCACCCACCCAGTCCATCAGCAACTCCAAGAACAAACAAAGAACAGTCTGAAGAGGAGCAGCCTCAACCACCTCACAAAACAACTCACAAGAGCTCACCAGGACACCATCTACAATGCCTCAGATGGTCGAGAACCTCTTCAAGCTACTGAGGACTGGAACACCTCCCTGGAAAACGTGCTGTTTCTTACTGATGTCCCATGAATAGCCAGCAAAGAATCCCAGTCAGAAGCCATCCTCAGGTCTCTCACACTGGAAATGCTGGACCGAGATTACAATGCATCAGTATGGGCACACGTTTTCACAGATGGATCCTCAGACGCAGCTGTCAAGAATGGAGGCAGTGGAATTTTCATCCGCTACCCAGATGGACACACCACATCCAAATCCCTGCCTGCGGGAAGACTGTCAACCAACTACAGGTCTGAACTCACTGCTCTACGAGAGGGTGCCAGCCTTGTCGGTGCAGACGATCCCCTGCCCTCACATGTCGTTTTCCTGACCGACTGCAGATCCACCATCCAAAGCCTGCAGTCCCCCAGTGAGCAGCTGGAGAAAGAAACACTGCACCTGCTGGTCGCTCTCTCATGCCTAACACAAGTGGCTGTTCAGTGGGTACCTGCTCACTGTGGACTATCAGGAAATGAGGAGGCAGACAGACTCGTTAAGTCCGGCAGCAAGCTTGAGCACCCAAAACAACCGATGTCCTTCCAGGAAGTCAAACCCCTCAGTAAGCGGCACTATCATGCAGACTGGCAGACCCAACACAACCCACCATCTGATGACCAGTTAAGCCACCTCCAGCGCCACCAACAGACCACCATATTCCGTCTAAGGACTGGTCACTGCCGACTGCGTGCACACTTGTACCGCCTTGGACTGTCACACAAAGCAGACTGCTTGTGTGAAACTGGTTTACAGTCCCCAGAGCATGTACTGCAGTCCTGTCCCCTGTACCAAGACGCCAGGATACAGCACTGGCTAGACTGATTTGCGCATACAACATTTCAGCGAATGTTCTGCTCCATGGCGGGCTTCGATTGTTAACATTTGCCGACACAACGAATTATCTATGTTGTCTTGCCTCAACTGTGTCCGGCTTTTCTACTATTCCCCCCCCCCCCCCTCTCTCTCTCTCTCTCTCTCCACATACACACACACAATCTGCGCCCACTTGCAGTGAAGAGGTTCATGGCGTCACCATTGTTTTTCAGGCACGGTGGTAGCGGAGATCTCTAGCGAGCGATGCTACGGCACAGGCAACTGTTCTCTACACGTCCTGGATTGCGGCTCGTCCCAGAGAATGGCAGTATTTGAGGCTGCCTACGGCTTCCGGCCTGCGGGCGCATATACCACGTGCCTGACCGCCAATGTCACCGGTGACCCATATTTGTGCAGCCAGGACTGCTGCAGGTTAGGAAGAAAGAATTATTTGTGTTCACAATCTTCTGTCACATTGCTAAAATTGATGTGGCAAATCTGAAACATTCACCATTGAACTGTCTTCCAATTACACCTGCGTCGATGTAGGACCGTCACATTTTCTTCATCAGTCTAACATGCAGTAGAGTAGGATTTTTTTGTTTTCCTTGCGAGATGGGGAGGACGTGCCTGATGTGTTACTTTCCAGGCTCCAAAATCAAACAACGGAGAGGGGAGGGAGGTGTGTGGGGTGGGGGGGGGGGTAGTGGGGGGGGGGGGGGGGCGGGCGTTGAGTGGGGGGTAGGGGGACAGTTGAACATCGTAAAAATCTAACATAACAACCAAGATCTTATCACTATCCAAACATATTTTGTTATACAAATGATTTTTTTTATTTCTTAAAGAACCTAAAACATGACCTACATGTACGGCTCCAGTTGAACATTTTCTCAGTCTGAGCACTCGATTCAAATTGTGCTGATTTGTTCAAAAAGAGCCATAGATTCTCATGAGCTGCTGCAACAACATTTATGGCGCTTGCAAGAGCCATACATGTTTGTTGCAGCAGCTCATGAGAATCTATGGCTCTTTTTGAACAAATCAGCACAGGAGATTGCTCGAGTTTCAGATGACAACCACGTATAATCCATCAACGGTCCCAAGAACGACGATTTTAATCCGGCCGTATCCGCTGCCTCTAGCAAATTTGAATAAAAGTCTTTATACGAGATCCCATTCACCCCGGTGGAATGTTTCGGCGAAGACATACCCAGTAAGCAACGGTCCTCGGTGGGCCCGAGGACCATTGCTTACCGGGTATGACCACGGCTGTGCGAGGGCCCACTGCGGCCGCCGTGGGCCCGAAGGCGTTTTGCTACTGGGGTACAACCGTGACCTCCTCAGTCCACCGCCCTCAGCAAAATCTAAATCAAAGTCTTGATAAGGGATCCATCTAACCCGGTGGATTGCTTTGGGGAAACTGATATTCAGCCTTGAACTCTTCCGCAGGCCCCTCCAAATGCGCAAAAGGCGATGGGTCCGACGTCGGTCGCCTTTGGCCCGCGCACAGGCGTGCGCGGGCCATCGGCGGCCGACGTCGGCCCGATGGCTTTTGCGCACTGGGCTGCTACGCCCCAGCCCCAGTCCATGTTGGAGGTGTGAGTCAGGAATGGAAAGTTAATAAGGAGTCATGGGTATAAATCGGTTTTCAGTCCAGTCTTGGAATGTGCGGAAAATGCCAACAACAATCAATCAGTCAATCAGTAAATGGCGGATTTCCGATCCAGATGAACGGAGTAACAAACAAAACTGAGAAGAAGAAGATGAAGAATAGGTTACATATGCTTGCAAACATGAAAAATGCCCCCGTTTAACTCCGTAACTGCCGGGTCAAGGCGAAGGTTAACCTAACGACGAAAATAAATCAGGCATAGAAAAGAGAGTAACAACACAGTTTATTGATATTTCATGTAAAAACTTTAAAAAATAAAATAAACAAATAAACAAACATACAAATATCCAATTCGCTACTTATCTTGTCAGTGTGAAGAAGCTAAGCGGCAACTGAAGGATTTGACATGAAACAAAAGATGCGGGCATGCGTTTTGATTTTCTCGGCATTGAAAAAGTGAACTATCTCCTAGGCTGATTCAGCGACCCACTTTTACAACCATCAGGTTAATGATTACGTTTTTATTTCGTGACTTTAGACGATTAGCCTTGTTTTACACGTGATCTAGCGGGCTGGCATTAACCCATATAGCCCCACAGCCAAATTTCCCAAATTTTCGAGGCGTCGCATGACGACCATGTGCCCGTTGGAGAAGATTATTGATTATTGACCAGGTCAGTAACAGGAACAAATTCAAACTCTCTTTCATTCCGCAGGCAATACAGTTGTTGAACAAATCTAAACTGTAACCCCCAACCACGTGACTTTCCAGCTGACGTGACTTTCCAGCTGAGGAGACTCATACATACTGACCTACAGTTCCCTTTGGGGACAAACAGGGTAGCTCCAACATAGTCATACTGGAATTGCCGTGTTTTGCCTTCAGAGGGCTCTAATGCCATAAACTAAGTTTGTGAGTCTGTGCGCGTGTCTGGGCGTGCGTATGATGTTAGTGTCAAAACGTACTATTTTATATTTTTGTCTAGTCAGAGATTTAGCCATGTTGTTTGTTTGATTTGTAATTGAGATATTATGTTTTTAACCTTCACCTACGCTCGGCAGGCAAAGACAAATATCCTTTAATGGACAATAAATTTCTTGAATCTTGAATCTTGATAATTCAAGGGTAGTGCCAGATTAGCTTGGCGCCTTCAGGCGCCAAGCTAATCTGGCACTACCCTTGAGTTATCATGGTCAATCCAGCTCCTGCAACTGGTACATAGTCATTAGCCACCACCTCCAATATTTGAGAAATGGGACCTTGGTTCTAAAAGGGCTAATAGGAACTCGTTCTGACAGATCACCTGCTGATACGGCGTTGCATTCCTATTATTACACCCTTTGGCAGTCGGCAGCGCTTTCTCTGTCGCGGTAATTACTGCAGGAATCACCGCGAACCCAAAGCGCTACCGACAGCCAGACAGCTAAAGGGTTAAGCAGAAAGACATACTACTCCCAAAATGGCCAGATTCTTTGGCAGACAACGAACTCACATAAGCTAAAGACCCCCCCCCCCCCAACATCCTCCCCACCCACCCCCCCACCCACCCCCCCAAAAAAAAAAAAAATGGGATGAACCATAACCCACCAAGTCCCTTCTATATGAGAGCTGCCTTCCCTATCAAGGGTCTCTACCTATTGTCTTTGACTTGATTCTGATGTTGAAATATCTCTTTTTGAAAAAAAGCCTCGCAGATGTGCCAATGCGTCATAGTGAACTCTGTAAGGGGCTCGTGCGTGCATACGCGTCATTGGTTTGTCAAACGTCATTTGTCATGGCGTATTTTGGGGTTTTTACGTTATTTTATATTTAACGTGATACGTTTCGCTTTCGCTTCTAGACTTGGGGGAAAATGGTGGCAAAACTAGACTTCCTCGGTACAATTTCAATCTTGCTATAATTTGCGTGAAATCAGGTTGACTTTACCTAGCTACATGCTATACTAAGTACACCTGCATGCTCTTCTGAAAGTGCGTCGATGTGTGTGTATGCGTGTGCGTGCGTGCATGCGCCGCGCGCTCCAAACATCCTCAAGACACATAGATGTTCATGCGCCCTCCGGGCACATGAGGATCTATGCCTCTTGGAGATGCACGCATATGTGAGAGAGACAGTGAGCGAGCGAGAGAGAGAGAGAGAATTACGTCATATTTAGAGTATGTCTGCGTGGTGACGGAGTTGCTTCTTTTACGTCACCGCCACTGTCTGACTTTCTCCAGGTGTCAAGGTTTTTTACTGTTTTAATTTTCTTTCTGAAAAGAATTAATTTTTACTGAAGAAGTTGATAGGGTAGAAAGCTGGCTAACGAACTCATCCAATGTCTTTCTCCAAACTAGCTATATCGGGTCACCTGAACGCTCTTCTGAAAGCGCGTCTGGTGTGTGTGTGTGTGTGTGTGTGTGTGTGTGTGTGTGTGTGTGTGTGTGTGTGTGTGTGTGTGTGTCTGTGTGTGTGTGTGTGCGTGTTAGTGCGTGCATGCGCGCGCGCTCCAAACATCTTTAAGAGACATAGGTCCTCAGTCATGCGCCTGGAGGGCGCATGAGGATCTATGCCTCTTGGAGATGCGCGCATGTCTGTTAGAGAGAGAGAGAGAGAGAGAGAGAGAGAGAGAGAGAGAGAGAGCCTCGGAGAGAGAGAGAGAGAGAGAGAGAGAGAGAGAGAGAGAGAGAGAGAGAGAGAGAGAGAGAGAGAGAGAGAGAGAGAGAGAGCCTCGGAGAGAGAGAGAGAGCCTAAGAGAGAGAGAGAGAGAGAGAGAGAGAGAGAGAGAGAGAGAGAGAGAGAGAGAGAGAGAGAGAGAGAGAGAGAGAGAGAGAGCGGCGCGCTAGAGAGAATTACGTCATATTTAGAGTATGATGTCAATGTTTGCGTGGTGACGGAGTTGTCTCTTTACGTCACCGCCACTGTCTGACATTTTCTAGAAGTCAAGGTTTTTTACTGTTTTAATTCTTTTATAAAAGGAATTAATTTTAACTAAAGAAGTTGAAAGGACACACAGCTGGCTTACAAACTCATCCAATGTCTTTATCCAAACTAGCTACATCCTAAATATCAAGTAAATATGACCGTAAAAAAATACGGACTCTAATCTGGGTCAACCGACTTCCTATAAACGGTTGTTTATGTCTTAAATGAGACATTCAGTTACAATATGCTCGGAGTCTCTCTTAGCCACTCCTTTAAGAAAGTATTTCGCCACGTTTCAAGCTTGTGTGTACATAAAAATCTTAGATTCTCTTGTTTACATACATACGCACACACACACATACATACATACGCACATACGGCGCTTCGTGCCAAATGTACGTTCAGCAGCGAGGTTAGCGTAACTAGACAATTTTTGTTTTGTTACTTCAATTGTGAGAGGCCTGCCCGCCTTTGACATGTTGGACATGCTATTAAATTCACCGCGAGCCGTCCTAAACGTCCCTTATATAAATAGAAGGGACTTAAAAACAACACATCACAGTAACCCATTCCTTCTCGACACATAACAAAATACGGATCGAAAATGATAATTCAAGGGTGGTGCCAGAATAGCGTGGCGCCTCTTGGCGCCAAGCTATCCTGGCACCACCCTTGAACTCTCATGATCGAAGTATCTCCTGAACCATAATGTAGTCTTTAGAGCACAACTTTCAATGTTGGGAACTGCGACCCCAGGGCCCAATGAATAATATCACCTACTTCCAGTTTAGTTTGAAAAGGAATCTCATCCCTAATGATAGTAGACAACTACTTTTTCATGTACTTCTTTTTAGCCCGTCCCTTAGCTTTTTTAATTCTTCCACGAGCGAAGAAGGTGATTAGGTATTGAATACGAAGTAGTTAAAATTAAAATGTATTATTTCTTGCTTTCAGATACAACGAGGGAAATGACTGCAAGGTGGGATTCTCAGGAGACAACCAGGAACGAGTGAAGTCCTCGTGTTCTTTCGCAACGTCTTGCAGCTTACGCGTCGAAAAAGACAGCAACAGTTTCTGTAGCGTCATGCATACAAAGTCTACATATTCCGTCCTTCGGGTCATGTGTGTTCCTGGTAATTTTTCTTCGTAGATTATTTACAATCCTCCTCTCTGTGTTGTCAAATGCATTGGCATAGGAACCGCGGTAAAGGGGTGGGGGGGGGGGTGGGGGTGGTGGAGATGGCGGTCTGGGGAGCCCTGACCCACAACCAATGAAAAAGTAGGGAGAAGGGGTGGAGCAGAGTGTCCCCTAGCCCCCCCCCTCTCTCTCTCTCTCTCTAAAGCTAAACAGTCAATCACAGGACACACTACCATAATGTACAGATGTTTTAAAAAATTCGACCAAACTGCTTTTTATATGACCTATCTTTAGTACCATTTTATGATATACAAAATTGCAACAACCCTAACGATGCCCTGTCACGCTGGTACGAGCTGTTTCTCGCTAGTTAGTTAGTTAGTTAGTTAGTTCGGATTTAACGTGCACAACACCGAGGTGATCATGGACGGCCCTGACGGGCGGGTTATGGGGGACAGGGAAATCTATTGCCTATGGAGTACGACCTGAACACTGATCAACTCAGGCGCACTCCAACTATGCCACTTTGATTTACCAGGACCTTTCAACGGACATGCTATTGAACAAATCCGTTTTTTCCCCTGGATTGTGAGTCCAGCTACCGGGGCCGGGACGGGATTCGAACCCACGACCCGGCGATTCCCTTCGCTCTCCTGCTCCGACGTTTAACCGCCTGAGCTATTTCGGACTCACTGTTTCTCGCTGTTCTGGATAGACGCGCGCCTAAGTGCATCAAACGCGTCAAGTACCCTGTTATGCCAAAATGGCTCTCTGGGGAGATAAAACAAGCGATGGAAGTAAGAGATGAATTAAAACGAGACAAGAAATTTGCTGAATACAAGAAGCAGCGAAACCATGTCAAATCTCTAGTTCGTAAAGCACAGAGGCAAAATGCAGAACAAGTTATTGCCGACGGCAAGGACATCCGCTCAGTTTGGCAAGTAATAAACAATTTCACCAAAGGTAACAGTAAACGATCGCCTAATATTCCGCCCGATCTTACTGCAGATGCGTTCAACGCTCACTTCATAACTGTTGCTCAAACCCTGGCGAAGTCAATTACACCTAACCCTGTAAACTACACTTGCTCTCATCAACTACGTCACCATAGTCAACAGCTTGCGGCCCATTTTTAGTACCGCTTATGACTGTCCTAGATGTAGACAAATCTATTTCCAGTTTAAAGGACAAATCGTCTTGAGGTCCAGATGCTATTAGTAGTCAGATTTTAAAAATATCTCTGCCCTACATCGTCGAATCCCTGACCTTTATTTATAATTTATCAATCAGACATAACGTTTTTCCCAACGAGCTAAAAAAAAAAAAAAAAAGCGAAGGTAATCCTTCTTCCTAAAAGCAAAGATTTATGCAACCTAAACGAGTACAGACCCATTTCCATATTATCCTGTATTTCAAAACCGCTCGAGAAACATATCCATACTCATCTTCTAATCTTTCTGGAGCAAAACCATCTGATAAATGCAGCACCGGCAATCAGGATTTAGACCTCTACATTCGTGCCGAACTGCCCTCAATCAGTTAATTGATAAATGGCTCTCTGCCATAAATGACAGTAAAGTATCATGTACAATCTTTCTTGACCTGAAAAAAGCTTTTGATCTTGTCAACCACTCTATCCTACTAAAAAAAAAACTACCATTCTATCACGTTGACTCAAATACTGTCTCCTTTATATCTTCCTATCTCAGGGACAGAACGCAGAAAGTACTGCTAAATGGCAAATACTCTTCTGGCGGGTTAGTAACTTGCAGTGTTCCACAGGGGTATATTCTAGGGCCCTTATTATTTAATTTATTTATTAATGATCTGCCACTGTGCATATCTCATTTAGACGCAAACTGTGATCTGTTCGCAGATGACACGACCATACACACATCTGATAAAGATATCGCAACCATTAATAAGGTACTCCAACTAAGTCTTGATGAAGTAGCAGGCTGGTGCAGTGATAATCACATGATTATTAGTATTCCAAAGACAAAGAGCATTTTAGGTACTACACGTCAGAAACACCAGCATGGCCTACCACCTTTAACACTCTCCTTAGATAGCCAACCTATAGAACAAGTAACTAGGCATCGCTTATTAGGCGTTATATGGACAACCAATTAAGCTGGGAACCGCAAACTGACTCTATATGCAAAACAATCTCCAAAAAATATGCTCCTGTTATCAAAACTACACCATATAGTTAATACTGATATCCGTAAACTCCTTTTCCATGCGCATATTAAAACGCATTGTGACTACAGTTCTACCGTCTGGGATGGATGCAATGAAGTTCACATGAAAAAAGTTAATTCCTTGTATCGTCGGGGTATTAAATTAATACTTCCCGGTCCTACTTCGACTGACGAAAAATTAAAATCTCTCAAGTTACTAACATTGAATAAACAGTTTGAATTTAATCTCTGTGTTCTACTGCACAAGATCATGCACGGAAAAGACCCACCCTATCTAAGAACTCTATTTTCTGACAATAATAAGAAAAACACGAGAAATAGTTCGATCCAACTTCCAAAAATTAGATTACACATCTGTAAAACCAGCCTGTCCTTTTCAGGCGCTAAAGCGAGGAATATTTTACCTCCACACCTGAAATTGAGTGTTTTGACCTTGAATAGTCTGTTCGTCAGCCAACTCACAAGCATGGTCATACTCTTGACTGGCTACTACACCGACCAAGTGATAATTTCGTTCAGTCTACTTATGTGTCATATGCACTTGAGTCTGATCATCTATGCGTGATTGCTGATCTAGTTGTTTCAGTGCCACCCTTTCAGCCTGTATTTGTGCAAAAACGAAACATTCGTGCTATTGATCGCCTGGTTTTCAAAGCTGATTTGCATGAATATCTTAGCAAACACCCTGATCCCTCTGTGGGACAGTTTAACTCGGGTCTGAGATCACTACTTGACAAGCATGCTCCATCTGTTCGCCGTTAAGTGTCATGTCGGACATCCTCACCGTGGTTCAGCGCCGTGGGAGGCAAGCTTCTCGCTGCAAAGAGAGAGCGACGACAAGCTGAGAGACTATGGCTGTCCACTGGACTTACCGTACACAAGCAGATTTTCAGCGCTGCTAAGAAATATGTAACTCGTCTGGTACTCGTGGCGAAGACAGCTTTCTTCAATGCCAAGATTGCAGCGTGCCATCACAGTATGACGTTCCTTTTCTGGTCAGTGTCTCTCGTCCTTCAGACCTGTCAGTGAACAGGAACTTCATACTGTGCTGAAGAGAACTGCAGAAAAGACTTGTAGTTTAGACCCACTTCCTACTACATTGCTGTACGAGTGTATTGATGTTGTGCTTCCAGTCATGACCAACATTGTCAATGAGTCCCTGAGGTCTGGTGTTTTTCCGTCGGATTTCAAGTCCGCCATTGTTAAACCTTTGCTAAAAAAAAAGCCCTCTCTAGACCCTAACAATCTACAGAATTACCGCCCTGTCTCAAACCTTCCTTTTCTCTCTAAGATCGTTGAGAAGGTTGTGTTGTCGCAACTTCTCGACCATCTGAACCTGAATCATCTTCTTAGTCCGAATCAGTCTGCGTACCGTGCAGGTCATTCCACTGAAACTGCGCTTGCAAAAATTTTGAATGACCTCCTCGAGGCTCTTGATGATGGCAAAGTATCTGTTCTCGCACTGTTAGACCTATCTGCTGCCTTTGATACGATTGACCGTGACATTTTGCTACAACGTCTCTATTCTGTGTATGGCATTCATGAAACTGCTTTATTGTGGTTTAGATCATTATCTGACAGACAGAACTCAGTGCATAGTTGTTAATGATAAACTATCCAGCCCATCCACCGTGCGCTTTGGCGTCCCACAAGGTTCAGTTCTTGGACCAGTCCTCTTTACCCTGTATGTTCAGCCACTGGCCAGTGTCTTTAACCGTTTCTCTATATCACATCATGCATTTGCAGATGATACTCAACTCCATGACTCATGTTCACCTGATCAGATTATGGACACAATCGAGAGCCTTCAGGAGTGTGTCTTGGATACTAAGATGTGGATGACTTTAAACAAATTACAGTTGAATGACGGAAAAACTGAGGCCATGATCATTGCTTCCCCGAGGTTGACGAAGACGCTGACACTCCCCCAGTCATTACAAATCTGTGGTGCCACTGTCCCTTTCTCCCCCCATGTAAAAAATCTGGGTGTCACACTTGATAGTAGCCTGTCCATGCGCCTTCATGTGAACAACGTTTGCAGATCCGCCTATACTGAACTGCGACGCATTGCTTCAGTCCGCCACTATCTGACACCTGAAGCAACTAAAGTACTTGTCTGTGCTTTTGTTTTGTCTAAATTAGACTATTGCAATGCTCTTTTGGCTGGCTGTTCCCAGTGTCTGATTGGCAAACTCCAGAAAATTCAAAACTCAGCTGCTAGGTTGATTCTTAGAGTCCCTAGATCAGATCATATCACACCCCATCTGTCTGCTCTTCACTGGTTACCTGTAACAGCTAGGATTCAGTACAAAATTTCATGCATGACTCACAGTTGCATTACGTGTTCCTGCCCACACTACCTTGCCACTCTTCTCCAGCTGTATACGCCCTCAAGACAGAATTTGCGCTCTGCTGCCGACTCTCGAGTTTTACGTATCCCTCTTGTCAAAACAAAGTCGTTTGGTGAGAGGTCATTCAGATACCAAAGCCCAGTTGTTTGGAATTACCTCCCACGCGAACTGAGATACGTGGATTCGAGAGAGGCATTCAAGCGAGCCCTAAAGACCCATATTTTTTCTGTCAGCTACAAATGACTTTGTCACACACCTGTCATGTTAATGTCATCTCTATGTTAGAAATAGTGTGTGTGTGAGTGTGTGTGTGAATGCCAGTATGAGTCCATAAGCGTAGCACTTTTGAATGGTGACTTTATAGCTTGTTTACAGAGTGCGTTGTATTTTGTTTTTTTGTACTTTTTGTAAATTGCATTTTTGTAATGAGTTATTTTTGTACATTAGTTTTTGTTAAGCGCCTAGAGCTCTAATCTGAGGTCAGGCGCTATGCAAGTACAAGTACTCATTATTAAATCAAGTTGTAAGATTAGCGCCTTTAAAGATCGCCTCCATAAATATTTACTTCGGAAGTAATAGTATGTTCGGCTCCCATATGCTACTATTCGTATAGTTAGTGACAAGTTTCCTATTACGTAATAATCTTCTACTGTTGCTGCAGATTATGTAACAGTTTGACTGTCTGCATTTACGTCATACCAGTATATATATATATATATATATATATATATATATATATATATATATATATATATATATATATATATATATATATATACACACAGAGAGAGAGAGAGAGAGAGAGAGAGACACAGAGAGAGAGAGAGAGAGAGAGAGAGAGAGAGAGAGAGAGAGAGAGAGAGAGAGAGAGAGAGAGAATTTATTTTTTTCTTTTTCTTTTCTGAGGGTGGAGTGGGGGGGGGGGGATGGGTCTTTTTATTTATATATGTTTTATCTTTTGCTGTATCGTCTGATGTATTTTTATATGTGTAGAGTAGCAAGACAGTTTGGAAGATAGGCATTGCTATGCCCAAAACTTTTATCCTGAATAAAAACGTTTCATCATCACCATCATCATCATCTCTCTCTCTCTCTCTCTCTCTCTCTCTCTCTCTCTCTCTCTCCAGTCCTTGAACGTTGGAGAATGGAAAGTAACATGCCAGGCACGCTGCCGCCCCCCCTGCCCCCCCCCCCTCCCCATCAATGAAAACTATCTTCCTAAGCCACTGATATGTGTGTTTGTCAGCGATTTTGGACCTTGCGGCTCCAGGAAAAAATGTCCAAAATCACAGACTTGAACACAATGTCTTTGCATGCTAATTACTGTAGTTTGTGTTCTCTTTGTATTGTAAAAAATGTCAAACAAAAAACATCCTTAACTCATTGTTACGTGGTGGAGTTGTAGTCGAAGTATGATAAACACACCAGACACACACGCACGTAGAGTTCTTTTAAATAGACCTCATTCAGCTGCAATCCGTCAACCGTGGCTTAAGGATGTAGACAAAACTGGAGTAACAGTTCCAACAATATTTAATTCAGCGATGCGATATCCACACAATAATGCACTTTCAAATGCACAAACTACTAAATACAAAGTCTCTTCTGCGATGTCCACACTAGGCTCAAAGTTTCTCATACACAGCGTCTCTCGCAATAAACTGCGTATCTCTACAACTGACAAAGCAAGACAATGTACTAACGGGCTTTCCCAGCGTCCTCCTTATATACACTATCAAAATCTAGAATCTTCTACGGAAATCATGAACTCAAACAACCAGAACGAAACGCGCAGCCGAAACTCATTAACATGAATTTTCCAGAAACAATATATCAGGCTACAAAAACACGGCTGCTCACTTCAGCTCTAAATTCTAGCATATAATAAAGACACATAAAAGTATGGTATCCCTATCTATGATAGCTCAAAAAGGTACGAGAACATTCACCAAACAAAATAAAAGCTGCTCACTACACGCGCACAGGAAAAGTAGCAAAAATGTTGCGATGTCACCTAACCGACGTGACACTTACGAGGCCACTAGACAGTGCGACCCCTCTACAACGTTCCGGACTAAACTTAACAAAACGAAATCGGCTCTACTCACGAACAAAAGAAAAACTTACTAAAAAAAAAACCCACGTGAATCGTAACCGTGATAGCTCAAATAAACAACATATCATTACCTACGAATAACACATGTATGCTCTCACAGGATAACACAACCACAATCGTAACACTCATTGTGTCCCAGGTACAAAATACCCACATTCTGGAGTTGTCCTCCGAGGATTGCATTACAAGTTAGGAGACAGATCGACCATGATAGTTCAAGGGGGTTGCCAGAATAGCTTGGCGCCTATAGGCGCCAAGCTATTCTGGCACAACCCTTGAACTATCATGGTCGAGCCATTTCTTGCTGTGCTGTATCGGGACTGAATGAGTTAAAGTCCTTAAAGGCGCAGAAGATGGATGATAGAATCTAGTTCAAAGAAAAAAACATTTCCTGGTGAACTTGGCACGAAATGATAACGTTAGTTGTTATCCCTTCGTTGCTAAGGCAAAAGCCAGCATGCCTATTGCCGAAAAGCGAGATTTTAATAATAAAAATAATAATTACGTTATTTATTATGCGCTTATCTTATAATAATTATAACTCTAAGCGCGCACTCACAACTCGCACACGCATGCGCACGCTTTGTTCTATAATGAAAACCTAATTTTTCTAAACAATGGGCATTTCTCCAAAATGGACACAAAACTGGCTTTTGTCATATGTCGGCAGGTCGTGACTCGTTACACCTCGAATGCCAAAAGATCCTGAGTGTATATATATATTTTTTTCCATAACCGCTCTCTTCTGGACGCCACAGATCTGGCCTGAGGGAAAGACGTTGCTATCAGACATCTTCCGTGTTATATTGCCAGTACACGTATCGTGTCAGTAGCCGATTGCCGAACAGCCGATCGCCTTGTACTTTTGCGGGGAAGAAGGAGATATGCTGGACTGTGATTACATCCCGCCGTAAGGTCTAAAATCACAGAGCAGCACACAGATTTGTTTAAAAGTTTCACACTTTCACGCAAACAGATATGTATGAATGGTTTGATACTTTCTCAGCAAGAGACATACGATACACTTGCATTCGTAAATTGCTCATGAAGATCTATGACTCTTGCTGATAGAAAGGTTTCTTAAGAGGCGTGAGTTAACTCATTCAAGGTGTCCCGCACCAAATAGCCGCGAAAGTGTCGTATAGCATTGCCGCCGGCAACACTATACGACACGTTAGCAGCTATTGATGAGGGGCACTTTGAATGAGTTAACAGTTATACGTGATGATAATTGAAATCTACCCTATTTTTGTTCATTTTACTTTGGGACGTCGATAATTTCGCTTTTGTGATCCTGTCTACAAAAAGAGATTGTGTGAGTGATTTTGCATAAGAAATGTTTTATTGAATTCTGAAACTTGTCCGGATAAAGAATTTCTTTGTGAGCGGAAGAAAGTGTGTTCTCTTATGTTTGCGCTTAAGTTTGCTTTTTTTCGAAAACAGACTGAGTAAGATTACTGTGAAATTGTGTCTTTTTTGCCAGTTGGGTTTCTTCTTTCCCTGCCTTCTCTGTTTCCTGTGTAAATTTGTGAAGTGTTAATAGATCTGTGAGCAAGATGCAACAAGCAGTCATTCTCGTGAATATATATACTCACTTCCATTAAAAACGCGAAAAGTGTCTGTAAGTGTACCCCCAAACAAAGAGCCACCCTGACAGCAAAACAAGAAATCTTATTTGTTGCTTACTTCAGATGTTCAGCCTACTGTCTGAGCTACCTTCACACAAAAATTGGAGGAGTTATCACCTTGGAGGACACAGGGTTTCATTAGTGGTGAAAATCAGCAAAACTGGACACACTCTGTAAAGCAAATTTCCTGTGATATGTTTTAACACACAAGTTGTGTGGATTGCTTATGATGTTATTAACTGCCTTAAACAAAATCTGACTGGAAAAATTCATTAGAGAACCTGAACTTCCGGTGCACATCAATTTCTTAATAAATCTTATTTGATTTAATGTCAATCACTTTCAAACCATTTTTTTATGCTCCAGTGACTGACACAGAGATAAAGAACACACCCATATCCATTTGATCAGGTAAATATGGCCGCTAACCTAAAAATAAAGAACTTTTTGATTTTCATGTTTGTAGGTCATGTTGATTATTTAGGTGCCCTTGACAAACTAAAAGTAGGTCAAGACCAAACAGGCCGGATTTTCATGCACACGGACACTAGTGACACTGCACATTGGTTGGCTTTCAGCTGTGTCCTTTCAGATGCTCTCCATTTCACTTTCATAAGTCATCGATGTGCGATATTTAAGACTAAACATTCTATTTGCACACGACATAACACATTCTTCATAACATTTTCTATTAAATGACGTCAAAATAACCCGAATTAAAGCATATTTACGAAGAAAAGTGCTATGGTGAAAAATTCGCTTTTCTTTTGTTGATCTGTATTTATATACAAAACACCAGGGGCCCCTCAGTATGTTTGTTCGTTTGTTGTTATTTTTTCGCGCGCGCTAAATCGAGCGCGCGAGCTTGTGTGTGTGTGTGTGTGTGTGTGTGTGTGTGTGTGTGTGTGTGTGTGTGTGTGTGTGTGTGTGTGTGTGTGTGTGTGTGTGTGTGTGTGTGTGTGTCGGTGTGTGTGTGTGAAGTTACAAAAAGTTGTTACAAGCGGAATAATCATAGTCTTATGTGTAAAAATGTGGACATGTGAAAAAGCTATGTAATACCGACCTTGTTATTGCGAAATCGACTTATTTTAATATGTGTCTTTTGATTTTGTTATTTTAGTTTGTTTATTTATTATGTTAATACATGTATTGTATCTTTGTTTATTTTGTTGATACGTTGTTTCTTTGTTATTTTTATTTGTTATTTCATTTTTTACATTGTTTCTTTGTTGATCTTTGTTTCTGTGGTAATATTTTTTTTTAACTTTTGAACCCATTCAGCCCTGACGCATTACAGCAGGAGATGGATCGACCGTGATAATTCAAGGGCAGTGCCAGATTAGCTTGGCGCCTGTCGGCGCCAAGCTAATCTGGCACTGCCCTTGAATTACCATGGTCGATCCATCTCCTGCAACTGGTGCATAGTCATTAGATGACACCTCCAAAATTTGGGAAATACGGCCGTCGGGCTGAATGAGTTAAAAATACATTTACAGAGGCGGTTACCGTTCATCCATGTTGGAACGTGACTGTCACCGGACCCTTGGTCTCCCTCCACCACGCCCTGGGTCAAATCAGTTACGACAACACCTGCTACTGTATCCTCCACGACACTGGAGACGTCGGCGGTGGAGGAGGCGACAACTCCACCAGTGTCTCCATCAACAGTTACGAAATCTCCGCGGCCTCGGGTCAGTGGGCCGTCGAGGTGGCAAAGCCCGGTGTTGGAAAATTGTTCACGTATTCAGGAGTCATGTCCAAGTTCCCTGCTAGAGAGGAGCTGCGGACACAGTTACCTCTTTCTGTGAGATTCCGGCTTGAAGATGTTTCTGTTACGCCGCAGCGCGTGTGGCTTGGTTTTCAAGGTATATTAAAACAATTATCTATGTGTTTTTATTCAGCTCATTGCAATGTTAAGAAAGAATCCATGTGCAGATTAAATGTCAGATTCAGATATTTTATTGTTGAAACCTGTCTGAAGGATGAAATATCTGAAACTGTACAATTATTTTCTATTGCTATTGTTTTGCCGTTGTGTGTTTCTTCGTGTGTTTGTTGTTGTTTCTGTAGTTTTTGTTTTCCCTCATCAATGTGTCACATCCGATTTTAACACTTTGACTGCCGAGAAAAGTGAAAAACAATCTGCGTCTCCTAGCAGTGAAGAGGTTACAGTTTTATCTGACTATTCTGTGTCTGACCATCATAATTATAGGTTAAATGTATACATATTTCATAATTATTCAATGCTTGTTGAGAGACTCACTCAATCTTGGGTAGAGCTTGGGACGAGACGTTATTAATTTTGTGTGTGTGTGTGTGTGTGTGTGTGTGTGTGTGTGTGTGTGTGTGTGTGTGTGTGTGTGTGTGTGTGTGTGTGTGTGTGTGTGCGCGCGCGCGGTGTGTGTGTTAATATGTCTCAATCTTAGTATTAAAAGTCCTACAGATTAGTATGCTAATGTTATACACAGAATTTATATTAGAATGTTTTGGTATTAATTAATATTTATTGAGAATGATTTTTGTTGAGAATTATTTTTATTTTTACTGAATTGAAATGAATTGAATTGGGCCTATCTTGGTCACTATGAGGAATACAATCATGAGTCATGAGGTCGCAAGGTGGGCTCCTGCGGAACTAAATCTCCCTCCCCACAAAAAGAAGAAAAAAAGGAGTTGGAGAATTGTTGAGAGATTGTCAAAATCAGCAAACTCGCATCAGTTCATTGTAAATTCAGGCATTCTTCAACAAATTTCCCCACCTCTGCAATCGCTGTTTCTGTCCGTTTTCTAAATGGTATTGTCTACCGGCTGCTCTTTTCCTGTTCGATATTTGCTTTAAAAAAAAAAAAAAGAAGAGGTTATCGGTTAACCCTTATCTTTCGGAATACACCAGGTTGTGAAATAAGTGTGACTAAAATAGTTCAAAGATAATGCCAGAATAGCCTCTAGGCGCCAAGCTATTCTGGCTCTACCCTTGAACTAAAGCCATTGGTCTATATCCTTATCTTAAGTACTATAATGTAGCTTGCATATGGCAGTGTACAAATTGAAGCTTTTAGCCTCAGTATGATATGGGTTAACGCGGACGTAGTTATATGTTCGTCACAGTCAATATCCCCAAACATTTGCAAAAGGACGCTAAAATATCTTGCTGATCTTGTCAGTCTCTCTGAAAGAGTTACACTGATGCCCCTCACTTGATTTTATAACACAGTTTCTATTCGATCTTTGCCACTACTTAGTCAACAACACTTTTCTCCAAGAGCCAAGAGGCACGGATTCTCCTGAGTACCTGCTGCGGCAGGGGCGTATAAGAATCTTTGTTTTCCTCCCTACGTCACACGACCAGTCAGTCACTTTAGCGCAAACCGTACCATGCGACCGTGAAATAAAAAACCCCTGTAGCGAAAAATGGCGGACGTTTTGTAGCCCTATCGATGACGCAACTTGGATGCCAGTTTTGTTCTATAAAAGATCGCCAAACGTTCTAAAGTACAAAGTTACTTAGTGGTGTTCGAAACAACAAGCACACTCAGTACTGGAGACGGCAACGTCATTACATACTTTCTTTCGCCTGTCACCCCTCCCAGGGTGTAGGCCGTCGACAAGAGACCTCCAGCGACTCCTGTCCTGTGCTTCTCCTTCGATTTTACTCCAGATGATTCCCAGTCTTTTGATGTCTGCTTGGAGGTCTCGACGCCAGGTGTTTCTCGGCCTGCCTCTTTTCCTCTTCCCCTGGGGGTTCCATGACAATGTCTGTACTGGAACCTGGCTTTCTCAGACTGACCAATCCATCCCCATCTTCTTCGCCCAATTTCATTCTCTGCTGTTATCTGCTCTGTTCTATCCCAGAGTCTGACTTTGCTGATCTTCTCTGGTCAGTGGATTTTCAAAATTCTTATAAGGCAACTGTTTATGAAGATATCTGTACTCTGTTGATTGTGGTTTTTGTCAATCTCCAAGTCTCTGCTCCATATAGGAGAACTGCTTTTACGTTGGAGTTAAAAATCCGGACTTTGGTGTGTTGTGACAGCTCTCTGGAACTCCACACTTTTTTCAACTGGAGAAAGGCTGCTCTGGCTTTACCGATTCGTGCTCTGACATCTGCATCAGTGCCACCTTTTTTGTCTGTGATGCTCCCGAGTGAAGGACTCCACCTCCTCCAACGGCGTGCCAGCAAGCAAGACTGGTTCTTCCCTGGTTGCGTTCAGCCTCATTGTCTTTGTTTTCTGTTTGTGGATGGCGAGGCCCACTTGGGACGAGATGTCAGCAAGCCTCGTGGTCTTGTCCTGCGTTTGTTGATGAGTGCTGGACAGTAAAGCCAAGTCGTCTGCAAAATCGAGGTCGTCAAGCTGTGTCCACAGTGTCCACTGTATTCCACTTCGTCTGTGCTCTGTGGTCCTCTTCATGACCCAGTCTATGGCCATTAGGAAGAGGAACGGAGACAGCAGACACCCCTGCCTGACACCGGTTCTGACCTGGAGCTCCCTGGTGAACTGCCCTTCGTGGATCACGCGACATGTCATGCCATCGTAGCTGCTCTTGATCAGACAGACGAGCTTTGTGGGTACACCGTAGTGTCGTAGGAGTTTCCACAGAGTCTCTCGGTCCACGCTGCCAAATGCTTTCTCGTAATCCACAAAGTTGACGTACAGCAGGGAGCTCCACTCCAGAGACTGTTCCACGATGATGCGGAGAGTGGCGGTCTGGTCTGTACATGATCGGTTCTTCCTGAATCCTGCTTGCTGGTCTCTCAGCTGGGGGTCAACGGAGCTCTTCATTCTCTCCAGGATGATCCTGTTGAAGACCTTTCCTGGTACTGACAACAAGGTGATTCCTCTGTAGTTGGAACACTTGCTGAGGTCGCCTTTCTTGGGACGCTTGATTAGGTACCCCTCCTTCCAGTCAGCCGGCATCACCTCCTCTTCTCAGATCTTTCAAAACAGTGGGTACAGCAGCTCTACTGTTGTCTCTAGGTCTGCTTTCAGAGACTCCGCTGGGATGCCATCTGGCCCAGCTGCTTTGCCGTTCTTAAAAAAATGTCACTGCTCTTCTGATCTCTTCCCGGCTGGGTCTGTCACAGCTGATGGTTAGGTCGGTCTCTGCTGGCTGGATGTCGGGGGGGGGGGGGGGGGGTGTCGGGTGGGCTGGGTCTGTTCAGTAACTCTTCAAAATACTCGGCCCATCTGTCGAGTTGGTCTGCTCTGTCTGCAATAGGCTTGCCTTCTTTGTCTTTTACTGGTCTTTCTGTATGGCCATACTTGCCCGACAATCTTCTGGTGAATGTCGTAGAGCGGTTTCATGTTGCCACTGCCTGCTGCCTTTTCTGCCTCTGCTGCCAGGTTGTTTGTGTAGGCCCTCTTGTCTGCCCTGATACTCCTCTTCACCTCGCGGTTGGCTTCCGAGTATTCCTCCTGTGCCCTGGCTTTGGCTGCTCTCGTGCGACTGTTGTTGACAACTGCTTTCTTCTGCTTCCTCACTTCTATCTTCTTCAAGGTCTGTGCCGACAGCCAGTCCTTGTGATGGTGTTTCCTGAACCCTACAGTGTCTTTGCAGGTTGAGTTCAGCGCCTCTCTAACTGCCTTCCACTGCTGCTCTGTGGTGACCGCCTCCTCTTCATTTACTAGCTCCTGTAGCGCTTGAAACCGGTTGGACGGCACCAGTTTGAACTCTTCTCTCACTCCAGTCTCTCTCAGGAGGCCTACATTATAGCGCTGTCTTCTTGTTGTCTCTGTGTGGCTTTTCTTTAACTTGAGCTTTATTCTTAACGTAAGCAGATGGTGGTCTGAGGTGACATCTGCTCCCCTCCTCACTTGAACATCTTGAAGGGATCTTCTAAATTTCTTGCTAATGCAGATATGGTCTATTTGGTTCTCTGTAGTATGGTCAGGTGCGACCCAAGTTGCTTTGTGTATTCTTCTGTGTGGGAAGATGCTGCCTCCAGCGACAAGTCTGTTTAGAGCACAAAAGTCTACAAACCTCTCCCCGTTCTTACTCATCTCCCCTAGTCCCTGTCTCCCCATCACCTCTTTGTATCCGGTGTTGTCCTCCCCTATTTTGGCATTAAAATCGCCCATGACGATTTTGATGTCTCGCTCCGCACATTTGTCCACAGTACTCTGGAGTCGGTCGTAGAACTCTTGTTTCTCTTCCTCGTCACTGTCATTAGTGAGCGCATAACACTGGATGACGTTGAACTTGATCTTTTTCTTGGTTCTAAAGTCTGCTGTGATAATTCTTGGCCCCAAGGGTTCCTAGCCCATCAGCGTTCTCTGTGCCACTGGTCTTCTGTATGAGGAGCATTCTCCTCTTCATGACCTGAATACAGAATCATCTCCCCACTTAACAGCCTTTTCTGGCCAGACTGCGTCCATCTGGCTTCACTGATTCCTAGCAGGGAAAGGTTGTGCTTTTGAATTTCCGCTGCTATCTGGGCGGCCTTGCCGCTCTGGTACATGGTCTTGACATTCCATGTGCCCATGGTTGTGTCCCTGGATAGAGAGAGGCGGCTCGGTCCTGTGGCTTCCGAAGACTTCCGGCTTTCGCCACAGGACGTCATAAATCTTCTGGTAGAAGAACCTTCCTCCTCCAGGAGAGAAATTGCTGTTTGTCTTTTCGTCGGCGTTTTTGTAGCTATTTCCTTATTTGCAGGGTGGAGAAGCTACCCCCACGCCCAACCCCCTTACTAGGAGGATCAGGGGTTTTCTGTCGGGGTCACCTTCCCTTAGACCATGTTGGTTCACGGCACCTTATTTCATTCGGTGCACCTATCTCGCGAGGGACCCCCTATCCACCACGCAGGGAACGCGCCTCAACGCCATATGGTCCCAGCGCGAGGACGGCAACGTCATGACATGTTTTAAACTACGTCATAAGTCTATTATGTATAAATGTATATTCCTTTGGCGTCAGTCTTGTCTGGCGTGATCCAGGTCGCAAGATGTCTTCTTGATTTCCTTTACGAAAATAGTGGAGGAATGAAAATAAATACGTTATTGTTCGGAGGGGTTCGCTGCACGGACCCTTGTAGGCCTTCGGGAGCTCAAAGGAATCATTGTACCCCTCAGGCCTTCGGCCTTCGGGGTACAATGATTCCTTTGACCTCCCTCAGGCCTACACAGGTCCGTGTAGCGAACCCCTCCGACCAATACCTGCAAACTCGAGGAGACCTCGGGTCTGCTCCGGGAACGTTCAAGAATGGGCGGTCCAGTTAACCCCTCCACGGCCGAGAAATAGTGAATACAGTCCAACTGCAAGAGGTATAGATCCTCATGAGCCCCCGCAGTTGCCCATGAGGATCTATGCCTCTTGCTGACATTATTTGGTATCGGTGTTCCTGGGAAAGCTGGGGCTCTTTGGCGTTGAGTTAACAAAGATCTCAGAAACACACCCTGCGTCAACTGGCAGTGACAGGGTTAATCAAGGTCTTTTTGTACTGTTTCATTCAAACTGACGGGATATATATAGGTATTCTGACCCTCTGTCTCTCGTTAAAAGTCGCAACTTGATCGTGCAGTGTCAGGCTAAAACCCGAGCAACATCCTCTACCTAATGACTCGACAGGATGTGAGTGATTCAGTGTAGGGAAGGATGGGCGAGAAATTCTGTACCTGAAACTGAGTACACTGAATTGTCAATATTTAAAAAAAAATCTCAATTTTCTGAGAAATGTTTACACCGATAGCCATACAATATTTTAAGTGTCCTTACTACTGAGAGCAGACGTGTAACCTGACTAATTTAAATGGGAACCGTCCAGGCGTAGATTCTCGCCAGTCTCTGCAGCCCCATCAGGAGGCATAGATTCTCATGTGCCCCTGCAGTTGCACGGGATCATGAAAATCTATGCCCCTCGCAAGACAGGAGGATCTGGCGGAGGGACTGAGTGAAGCCTGCGCTTTGTTTTCAGCGCTGAAGCGTGAAGGTGACCATTTGCCCAGTCTAACCCTACGCTGCGGACAGCATGCTGTGGCATACGAGCGATCTCTTTGTAAGTTCGGTTTCAATCTAATTTGTTTTGGTGTCTCTTTATAATGACGTTATGACGTTATCAAAGATTGTTTGTTGGGCGACCATATGTTTACCAGGCGTTGGAGCCGGATCGGTACGGCACTATGCAACAGGTGTCGTCAGGTTATGTTAGCCGAGTTGGTCTGTGGACCTGGAACACATTAATGGAAACTGTCCACTCTGTGTTGTCCTCTGAAGCATTCATCAGTGGAAACTTCATGACTGAAACAAATCGACCATGATCATTCAAGGGTAGTGCCAGAATAGCTTGGCGCCTATAGGTGCCAAGATATTCTGTCACCACCTTTGAACTATCGAGAGGTGCAGCCAGTGAGGTATTCAGGTTTGACCAGTTTGCAAGTAGATAGCTTTGTAGTCTTGGAGCAGTATCACGCTACTTTTTTTTTTTAATTTTAAAGGCAATACCACACAATTTTTTTTTATTTTTATTATTTTGTTGAAAAGTGTATAATCACAAACATTTATCAGCCAAAAATATAGGTAAAGATGAACACGCACGTAGATTACTTCCCCTAAAGCCACTTCACAAATGTTTTCCTTATATCCCATACAGCATCGGCATCAACCCAAGCACTTGTCTCCCAGCTAATGTCTGATACCGGTAATAACACTGCTGGGGAGAACACAGCCGTTCAGATGATTGTCACAGGTAAGCATGGCACAAACCATATAAAAAGACTGACAAACATTGTGAAGGCAAAGTCCCCGATGATCCCGAGTGTAGGAGAGACTTAAACCTTTTAGCACCAAGGTCTCATTTCTCACATTTTAGAGGTGTTGCCTAACGACTATGTACCAGTTGCAGGAGATGGCTTGACCATGATAATTCTAGGATAGTGCAAGATTAGCTTGGCGCCTGAAGGCACCAAGCTAATCTGGCATTACCCTTGAATTATCATGGTCAAGCCATCTCCTGCTTTAGAGATCCGGGGCTAAAAGGGTTAAACAGGATTGGGAACCTTTTTTTGTTTTTTGTTTTTTGTTTTGTTTTTGTTGCAGCTACGCACTATGCATGGGAGTTAGATCGACAGTGATAGGTCGAGGGTAATGCCGACGAAATTGGAAATTCAGTTGCCTTCACAGGGAGGAACGATCTTTAACCCTTTGGCTGTCGGTAGCCGACAGCCAAAAGATTAAAAATAGGCAACAGAAAAACTGCAGAAAAAAATGTATGTAGGCTATTTGATTTTAGCTATTTCGGCTTGACTCCTTCTGCCCTCGACACACAACAGCAAAATATGGCTCGACCATGACAGTTCAAGGGTGATGGCAGAATAGCTTGGCGCCTATAGGCGCCAAGCTATTCTGCCACCACCCTTGAACTGTCATGGTCGATCTGTCTCCTGAATTGTAATGCAGTCCTGAGAGGATAACTCGAAAATGTGAGTATTTCGTACCTCGGGTACAATGAGTTAAATCACAGGTCCACAAATTTCCAATATTTTAAGTATTATACGTAAAATAAATAGCACGTTATTAGGACCTATGGTGAGAACCGTCTTGTCAACCATTTGGCTGTCGGTATTGCTTTTTGTCTAGGTGATTCCTGCAGAACTACCGACAGCCAAAGGCTTAAATCGCGTTCTCAGTTACCTGTTAATATTTATCTTTTCCGACAGACGCTGGAGGAGGTGGGGCCAACCAGGCCGTCATCACACCAGCCCCACAATCCAGAACAAGCGGTGAGGGTTTTGAAAGTACATGCAATCTAAAGATCCACCAGTGTGCTTGTCTGTGAATTTAGAACTTTCGACTCGATGGCGTAATCTCCGAATTGACAAAACAGCTCACATTTATAAACTTTGACGCGAACTTAGTATCTCTTTGATAACTCCTTCACTTCCGAGAAAACGTGAACATGACAAATCCAACCTGCAGGAGACATAGACCCTCATGAGCCCCCGCGACTGCGGGGTTTCATGAGGATCTATGCCTCTTGCTGAGACCAATTTGCAGCCGTTTTTATTGAACGGAGTTGGCTTTAGGCCGTTGAATGAACCACAATCTCAGAAACAAACAGCGGCAAGGAATGAGGCGCTAACTAACTCATATGAAGTCTGCGTGTGCAAACAGCGATAGAAAAGTTTATTTTCTAGTGAATTAAAATACAGCTATTTCGTCGCAATGAATCCATGGTGTGTAATCCACGGGGAGTAGCAACTGTTTGTTGTTTGTTTGTTTTTCTTTCTCAGCACCAGTTACACCAAGTCCTGGGTCGACTGGTGGCGTCAACAGCTCGGGTATGTGGCGTTTCGTGTTCTTCGTTTATAATTCATCGTGTAACACAGCTATGCTGTTCCCTTTTTTTTTTTACTCATGTTATAAAGATCGTCGATTACACAGTGAACACTATGGCATGCCTGGGCTTCTGACATTGATAAAAAGGGATAAACCCCTTAAGTGTTTGAACACTATCCTATTGCAAGAGGCAAAGAACCTCACGTGCCCCGCAGATGCGAAGGCTCATAAGTTTTTTTGCCTCTTGCTGAGACTGTTATTTGCTTCTATGTTCCTTAGACTGTTGTGGCTTTTGGTTGTTGAAATCCAGACCAAAGGTTGAAGATGCAACTAAAGATATACCTTCAGTATACCTGAAGATAACTTCAGTTGCTTTTTTCCCCTGGTCTATTTGCCAATTTTTATACTTGTTTATATGCATGTCTACTTTAAAAAAAAATGTAACCCTAAATATTAAATCATTGTGTTGTAACTGTCATTTCTAAGCGTGCTTCTTTCACTTTTTGTCGTTGAATTAACAAAGATTTCAGAAACAAAATATGCGTCCAGTGGCAGTGAAGTTGTTAAAACACCTTACTGTGTGGTTTGCAGAGGAAGTGTCCATACCGCTGGTGACGTCTATGATCGTGCTGGGCATTGTCGTGCTCGTCTTCGCCTACGGCATTGTCAAGTGGGTTCGCAAGCGGTGAGTTACAATGTACAATGAGCCACTGTGAAAAAAAGGTCCCCGGTAAGTAAATGGACTCTCGGGCCGACGTCGGCCGCAGTGGGCCCGCGCACAGCCGTGCGCGGGCCCACTGCGGCCAACGTCGGCCCGAGGTAGTCTGCTCACTGGGAAAATATATGTATTAACTTCCTTGTCCATGCAGCCACTTGTACTATGTAGGAAGGGGTTATAAGGTGGTGCGTAGATTTCCACCAGTGTCCGAGGAAAGGTCCTGCTAAATTAAAGTGGCACACTGGCAGCGAGTCTGAATTTATCAGTGTTCAAGTTGTATTCCCCCTGTCCCATATAACCCGCCTCTTAGCCCCCCCCCCCCCCCCCGCCCCCCCCCCCCCCCCCCCCGTCCATTATCACACCGGTGCAGTGGTCGATAAACCATGAACTCAATCAACCAAACAACCATCCAAGCAACCAACCAAGCAACCAACCAAGCAACCAACCAACCAACCAATCAATCAATATATCCATCCATCCATCCATCCACCCAAAAAGAAGAATAAAACAACAGAAACAGATTCCTGTAAGAAATAACACAGAAAGCGCCAAGCAGCTGTATTTAACTAGAGACGAAGAATGGCAGAAAAAAAAAGGTGCTGACGACAAGGTTGATGATGTCATTTATCACTCCGCCCCCGTTATAATTAGGTCATCGGTTGCTAGGGGTAGACAGTTTGTTGTTAGCTAAACCTCGCATTGTTTTACAACCTTTGAAAATGCCCTGCCACTGAGGAGTTTTTTAATTAAAAAAAAAAAAAAAAAATTCTGTCTTTGTTTTACCTCAGGGGCTGGCACCACAATTTCTGCTGTGATCTGGAAAAAGGAAACTTCACGGAGTCTCGCAGTCGCAGTAACACCGCCAACAGCGACAACAATACAACCACCACAGCCACCACAAACAACAAACTTGATAACAACAATCGCTCTAAATATAACAACCAGAATGGCTTCGTCACCACTGACAATGAAGATGATGATGATGATGATGAACGTGACACAAAAACTGAGGCGGACACGGAGACTAACTACAAGACGTATCTGTCGCACAGGCTGTCTGCTACTGAGTGGAAAAAATACAGGTAAAACGTGCATATTTGTACTCACAAACCAGATAGGTGAGGCTAGCGCTGGTAGAACTGTACGCATACCAAGGGGAATTACTCAGCGCTGGACAGACAAACAGTTAGATCCCAGGGGGGAATCATCGCGACAACAAGCACTCCCGATAGCAAAGTGCTAATAAAAATAAAAGAAGAAAAAAAGAAATTTATTGTTTTAAAACGACTGCCGTCTAGGTCTATATTTTGTGTGTATGACAATTTTCTTTATATTTTTACATTTATTTTAAATATCTTCCTCTTATTTCACATCGTGCTTGTAAAGCCTGCGTTGCGGGGAAGGACATTACGTGGAAACTTATCCCATTCTGCCCTGACGCACTACAGCAGGAGATGGGTCGACCATGATAATTCAAGGATAGTGTCAAGAAGTACCCAACGGAGAAAGAAACACGCTTAGAAAAGACGTGTACAACACAATTTATTAATATTTCGGGTAAATACCCTTTGTCAAAATAAACAAACAAACAGAGAGATTAGCCGCTACTTATCTTCATTAGCAGAAGGAAGGTCATTCCTTCTGCTAATGAAGATAAGTAGCGGCTAATCTCTCTGTTTGTTTGTTTGTCTATTTTGACAAAGGGTATTTACCCAAAATATTAATAAATTGTGTTGTACCCGTCTTTTCTAAGCGTGTTTCTTTCTCCGTTGGGTACTTCTTTGCATATTACACGCTTGGCAGTCACCTTTTTGGTCTAAAAGGATAGTGTCAGATTAGCTTGGCGCCTTTGGGAATTTTTTTTATACGGCCGTCGGGCTGAAAAAGTTAATGCTGTGTTACTGTCACAGGCATGTGTTGATCGTAATTGGTCACCTCTAAAGACTGGTAGTAGTAAGTAGTAAATATTTACTACTACCTGTGTTAAGAGGCGACCTATTACGCAACCATAATCGCATGCCTGTGATTACTCTTTTTATAGCCTATATAGGGTGTTTTTATTCGGTCGAGGAGGTCTTGGAGTGGAGTTTTGATAATATCTGTAAAAACATTACCATGCAACGTTTTGATTTTGTTTGTTGATCTTGTACGCTGTTTGATACACGTGGAGGGGAACTGGGATGTCACAGGTACAGCTGTAGGCCCCAAGGTTCAGTATCACAGGACCGACACGCATATATGAGCTCAGGACCAGCCATTAACTCTTTGACTGCTACTGACGAGACCGCTCGGCGCAAAAGACGCGTTACTCGTCTTTTCTGTCGAGCGGTCTCGTTAGTAGCAGTCAATGGATTAAACCGCTATCTCTGTTTGTGGCGTCACCTAGACCTGAAACAAGCATAGCATCTAGAAAGCCAAGCGTCGGGAAGTTGGAGAAAAGGTGTGCTGGTCCCGCTTACGGCCTACGGCCATAAGGTCCAAAATCACAGACCAGCACACTTATAAACACATCACCAACAATTCTGCCCTGTGAAGGCAAAAAGAGAGCAAGTCCATATTTGTGAACAGTAAGAGTTTTCAGTGTATTACAATACAAATCTCGCTATTCACACAACTGGACTGACTGCTTTTAGCCCTCACAGTACAGAATTAGACCTAAGTTATGTCATCTCCTCCAGATCTCAAGTCCAATAAATTGTTTTGTCGTTGGGGAGCTGGGTGGTTCGGTGGTAGAATATTCGACTCTAGAGGAAATGGTTGCGAGTTTGCATTTTTTTCGGATCATATTTGGTGCCCCGCCTTTGAAATCACCTTCGTGGTGGACGAAAGATGTGAAACGCTATATACCGAGTAAAACTTTTTTGCTCTTCCTTTGTATATTTCTGAAGCGTGTTCTTTACATTTTCGTCTTGTACATCCAGAACTGAAAGCTTATCGTCCAGAAAGTCGAGCTTTGGGAACCTGGAGAACATCAACGAAGATGAGGACGAGCCAGAGGCGCCAAAACGGCCGAACCTGGCTTTTGCCTCCCTGATCGCCTCCGTGCACGAGCGCCTGTCCAAGCTGGGCAGCACAATGTCAGAAAACGAAGAAGACGAAGAGGAAAGTGTAGAGAACTCTGTGTCCAATGGCAGGAGCGGTAGCGGGCGTCACAACATGTACAAACACACGGTGAACATCACTGGCACCATTCAGATCTTCCATGGGAGCGATAGGCTGAAGGGGATTAGTGGTGATGGTAGTGAAGTGGGTGTAGAGAAGAAAGCAGAGAAAGAAAAAGAGAAAGGCAGAGAAGGCAGTAAGGAGAATACAGACAGACGTGAAGAGAGCAAAGACAGCAGAACACAAAATATGAGCAGTAAGGCTAACAGCAGGGACACTAAGACATATAACAGCAGGGACAACAGCAGTGACAGCAAAGACAGTGCTAAATCCGACAGTAAAGACAGTGCAAAGGACAGCAGTAAAGACGATGATGAGGACGATGACAACGGCCATGAAAAGACAAGTGAAAGCGGTGAAAACAATGGTAAAACACAGGACACAAGTCAACACACCACTGTCATTAAATCACACAACAGGAGAGACAATGTTGGTAACACGCTGAACACTCTGAACGATAAGAAAAGCACCAACAACAACAAGCGCAAGGCAAACAATGTAAATAAAACAGACGATAAAGAGAAGAAGGTGGACATCAGTCAGATGAGCGGTGTTGTCAGACATGACAGGGACGCTAATGGAAAACAAACAGTAGGTATCAGATTGTGAGACTGACAAGACGGCTAGGCCGGAAATACACGTTGTAGGGAAATCAGAAGTAAGTCATAACGGCACCGATGTGTTTCGACTTGAATGCGACTGAACAGCGGATTAACTCTTTCGAGACATGCCGGGATGCGACACGTCTCGAATATGTTAAAAGCCCGGACAAACACGCAATATCGCATGTTTAGTCCGGGTTTTTAATCAACTGTTTGCTCGAATATCGCATATCTGCCCGGACATTTAATCCACTGTTTGCGTCGAAACACGTGCTATTTTGACATAATACTGGTTTCCGGAAATTGTCTGTTAACAACAAAGAAAGAAACACTTTTCGAAAAACAAGGTCAAACCCAATGCGCAAAAGTCCATCGCGGGGCCGACGTCGGCTGCCTTTGGCCCGCGCACAGTCGTGCGCGGGCCAAAGGCAGCCGGCGTCGGCCCAATGGCCTTTTGCGCATTGGGAAATGGTTGTTTTGTCCTCTTTTTTTCCCGAAACGTGTTTCTTTCTTTTTTTTTGGCCTTGCATGTTAGTTGTTTATACGCTTGGAAGTCACATGTTTGACTGAATTACGACATATTCTACTCTCTGTATGTGTGCGCGCGTGTGTGTGTGTGTGATTGCGTGTGCGTGCACGTGCCTTAATTGCGTGTGTTTTCGGGACCGCTATGACAATCTTTAAGTACCCATGTTGTAAATTTCCAGTCTCGCACAAAATTTCCAGTCTTGCTCTGCATCAACAAAATTTAATGTACCCGCGTTGCAGTGTTGGTGTCTTTCATTACTCCAAACTTTTTGCGATCCTCAAGTTGATTTTCCGTTCAAAGAGTCTTTTTGTAATAATAACGCAGGGTATTCGTGAGGTACCACCTACTTTTACTCAAATGACAACGTGATCTGCTATAACCTCACACATGTACGATCATTCACTGTTCAATTTCGATACAGAAGAATCAAAAGACACGTGCTCTCTGAGATGTCTTTAACTCATTCTACCCCAACACCGAAAACCCAAAATTTTGCCGTTGTTCTCTGAAGACTGCATTGCAGTGCAGGACACACATCGACCATGATAGTTCAAGGGTAATGCCAGAATAGCTTGTCGTCCATAGGCGCCAAGCTATTCTGGCATCACCCTTGAAATATCAAGGTCGATCTTATCTTGCTGTGGTGTGTCTGGGGTAGAATGAGTTTAAGCGCTATAAGTGTCTCCTGTCATTATAGGACCGCCATTTAGGTTGATAAACCCACCTAAATAATCGTCTTTAATTACAGGTAATTTCTCTTAAGGGTGGTTGCTCAAAACAGGCTCTGCTGTACTGTTGTCTAGATCGGAAAATCTTGTCTTTTAGAAGTGGAGCTGTTAACCCTTTGTAGATGCAACCACCGATACTATAAACAGTACCGGTGAATGCGTGCACAATGGAGTTAAATACTTGTGTGTGTGTTGTTTTTTTAAAAAAAAGTTATCAATATGTTACGCTGGTCTGTGATTTTGGACCTTACGGCCATAGGCCGTAAGGTCCAAAATCATATACCTGCACACATACACAAACATTGGTTTAAGAATTTTATTACATGAAAGAACTCCAATTTCCATCAGATCAAAGCAAGCCACAGGCTTGTAGTTAAATACTCGTCTGAGTTACTAAAAATCATTTCTAAATGCTTGGCTTCCAAACGTGCTTGTATTCTCTACATGATGTATGTATACCTAAATAAGTTTAGCACTGGTGTCCAAACAAGGTCACAGTACATAAAACGTGTGTTTCTCAGAGGTTTGTCAGTGAATATCGGAAGTACACTCGTTGTGTCAGTAATGTGTAGAAGTGGACTTGAATTCCACAGCCCAGAATTCGAAGGTGTGACTGTGATAGTAAGCCCGCCTGCCATGATGACTGGAGCTATCTCGGCAGAAATGCTATCTCTAAATCCCTTAATTGTCTCAAGACTCTCCACCCGATGCGCAAAAGGCCATCGGGCCGATGTCGGCCGCCGTTGGCCAGCGCACGACCGTGCGCGGACCAACGGCGGCCCGATGTTTGCGCATTGGGCAGCTGACTGCGTCATATTCGCTCAGTTGACGCCAAAGGGAAGTACACGCAATTATGTCGAGTGCACGTACCTGCCCTGAAGGCGATCTGAGATTTCTCATTCCGCAGCCTTCATGCAAGAACTTAATTTCAGTGAGCAAAAGATCGTCTTGCCAATTTCGGTCGTTTGCCACCATTTACTCTTTATCTGTGTAAAATTAATCCGTGGCAACCCTTAGTAAAGATGGCATGCACAGCCGTGTCCCTCACGTGATCTGTGCTGTGTTTGGTTTTTTTTTTTTTTCTCTCTCTCCTCTCTCTCCACCCCCCCCCCCCCCCACACACACACACACTTTCCGGTGCTTCCAAAGTATTTCGGAATGACCAGATTCGACACAAGTCCTAAACAGTCAGATACTCAGTGGCCATTTCCGAGGTACTGTGGGGAGGGGAGGGGGTTGAGGGGGAGGGTCATGCACTATAAATCCCTGTAATTGTGATTAACCCCTTCACTGCTGAGAAATAATGAACACAGTCCAGCTGCAAGAGGCATATATCCCCATGAGCCCCCGCAGTTGCGGGGGCTCATGAGGATCTATGCCTCTTGCTGACACGACAATGTGTCCATGTTTCTCGGACGGCTGGGTCTGTTTTGGCGCTGAAGTAACAAAGATGTCTGCGTCCAGTCTGCGTCTACTGGCAGTGAAGGGGTTAAAACGGTGAAACACAAGCCAGAAAGTACTTTCGTATCTTACACTGTTGGTGCATTTGTCCTATGATAAAAATGGATGAAACAAAACCAGGGAGTGAGCATTATTAATCGTGCATGGGTGCTAGTGATTATTTCATGTGCGTATGTCTGTTTCTATGTCGGTTAATAGACAGTTCGCACGCACGCACGCACGCACGCACACAGACACACACACACACACACACACACACACACACACACACACACACACACACACACACACGCACACACACACATTTAAAACGAGAAACACTGAACATTTTTTAACAATATGTGATCCACAACAAAACCAATTTAATACATTTCATATAGTCGTTTTTTTTAATGCAAGTCAGTTTCTTTGAGGTCCGATAAAAGGTATAAACTGCACACATTAAACAAATATCGTGGGTGTAACCCTTTTGCGCGTGTAGCGGCTTCCGGTACAGTGGGACTCGTTGCGGAAATTTCTCCCCCCATTCTGCATGCAACCACCGGCACTGTTTACAGCACCGGTGGGTGCATGCACAAGGTGGTTTACAGCCGATCCATCGCTCATGGTTTGCTGATAGTGCTCAGCTATTCTGGCGCCACTCTTGAATCAACACAGTCCATTACAGGAATGTCACTGGCAGAAGTCCTGCCGTTATTGGCATGATTCTGATTAGGGTCAGGTATCGTCTGTCGTATGGACGGGGTGGAGACTGAGGGGGAGAGTCGACCAACATAACATGATTGCTGTGTAATACTGCTAACATATTGACTAAATAACAACACAATGCATAACTTGTACAAGTCGGGCAAAACCGCTCAATGAAAAGAAAACCCAACATTTAAAAAAAGTCTGTACATCGAAATGAGAGAGAGAAAAAAAGTATTGCGCGCAAAACACTTACAATAAAAAAAAAAGTGTAAGGATAAAAAGCTGCGCACACAAGAACAGAAGCAACAACAGAAACAGCGGCAACAACAACACAATACAACACATTTAACGGAGGAATACGTGAAAACTACGCTTAACATTAAGCACATGACGCAACATACAGTGAAAAACAATAATCTATGCACGACAAAATATTCGAAAAATACACTGGTCTCTGAGTTTGATCATGTACACAAGAAAACAGCTTGTACTTCATTGATTGTAATTTAACGCATTCAGCCCGACGGTCATATTTCCTAAATTTTGGAGGCGTCATCTAATGACTATGCACCAGTTGCAGAAGATGGATCGACCATGATAATTCAAGGGCAGTGCCAGATTAGCTTGGCGCCGACAGGCGCCAAGCTAATCTGGCACTACCCTTGAATTATCATGGTCGACCCATCTCCTGCTGCAGTGCGTCAGGGCTGAATGGGTTAAGGTCCCCTTCACATCTTTGGAATAAGAGACAAAAGTTCTCACATCTAACGACAATGTAGCAGCGACCAGCCTTATGAGAGATCACCTGTCATTAAAGACCATCATTTAGGTGGCTGTAGCTGTGACTGTGGCTGTAGCTGTGACTGTAGCTGTGTGACTGTGGCTGTAGCTGTGACTGTGACTGTAGCTGTGTGACTGTGGCTGTAGCTGTGACTGTAGCTGTGACTGTGGCTGTAGCTGTGTGACTGTGGCTGTAGCTGAGACTGTAGCTGTGACTGTGGCTGTAGCCACCTAAATGATGGTCTTTAATGACAGGTGACTCACTTCGCTTTCAAGACTTCTCTCAGAGAGCACACGTGCCTGTCTTTTAACTCTTAAACTCATCATGAGAACTAAATGACTTCCATTCTATATAGACTGGAAGTCATTCAATTCTTGGTGCTTAAGAGTTAAGACCTTTTGCTTGCAAAAAAAAAAAAAAAAAAAAAGGCGGCGCACACAGCAAGGTTCTGCTGTATTTTACAACAACAAAAAAGAATCAATGGGATCGACCAAATGGGACGCTTCATACAATAGTGGCCGTAGGCGAACACGCTAAAAACTAACTCATTCAGCTCCGACACACTACAGCAAGACATGAATCGAGCGTGATAGTTCAAGGGTGGTGCCAGAATAGCTTGGCGCCTATGGGCGCCAAGCTATTTTGGCACCACCCTTGAACTATCATGCTCGATCTGTCTCTAAAATTGTAATACAGTCCTTCAGAGGGGAATTTCTTTTCTAAAAAATATGTTTTCGGTCCTTGGGCAGAATGTGTTAACATTGTGAACAATTAGCGTTAACAATTCAACGACGAATGAAGAGCATGGTCGAAACAAGAAACACTGATCCACATTAGCCTGTGCCCCATGAGAACCCATGTCCCTTGCAGACTGAGTGGAACTGACGAGGGACTGTCGACAAGAGATATATTCAGGTTCACAGTTACTTATCTACATGTTTACGTTAGCCCTTTGGCTGTCGGCGGTAGTGTTTTGTTCGGGTTTTTTTGCCGCGATGATTCCCGAAGAAATCTGCATTGCGGCAAAATGCGCGACGGACAAAAAAAAGGGTTACGATTGTGAGATCCTCTGTGGATTGCAAATGGTAAATATCGCTATATTAAATGTACACGCCTCTGCCTTGTATAGGCAAAATAAATTTACATTAAGTCTTTTTTTTTTTGTGACAAGCGATATGTCGCTTTTCACAAACAGGGACTTACTTTCTTTTAATAATAATAATAATAATAATAATACCGTTATTATATAGGCGCTTTTTCTCAATTTTTGGGCAAATCGACTCAAAGCGCTGCGAACTGAAACCCAACACGCACACTCACGTAACAGACACGGATTTACGCCATTTAAGACAAACACAGTACAAGACAGACAGTTCAGCCACTGAAGTTACAGAGATTTTTGATCGCTTGTATTTGAAATTTGTAAAGTGGCCGGAAACCGGTACCAAAGTGTGGGGGGTGGGGGTGGGGGGGGGGGGTGGGGGTGGTGGTACAAGGTAGATCTGTAAGACCCCGGTCAACAAGGACGTCTTGTAACCCTTTGGCTGTCTGCAGCGCTTTTTGTCGCGATGATTCGGGCAGGAATCATCGATGTATAGCATTACCGACAGCCACAGGGTTAACGAACTGTACAGATTTGTAATACAGAATTTTTTCACTTCCATTGCAACAGGGGAGCAGATGAGACCGATATTACAACAATCGATAACACGTGTGTGTTGGTCTGTGATTTCGAACCTAACGGTTCCAGGCCGTAATGTCCAAAATCGCAGACAAGCACACATACACACACTGGATAAAAAGATATGAATTACAACGAATCCCTTGCTGTCAATACACTTTATAAGGCAAAAAGGCGGTGCTCGGTGGAGGATTGTGAATATAAAGTTACTGGTTTGAGTCATCGTGGATCAACTGGTCGGTTTTTAGCAGTCCCGTCACTCCCCTTCACTGCCGAACACAATCGAACTGCAAGAGGCGTAGATCTTCATGAGCCCCCGCAATTGCGGGGGCTCATGAAGATCTATGCCTCTTGCTGACACTACTTTGTATCTATGTTCCTTTGACGGCTGCATGGGGCTCTGTGGACTTGAATTAACGAAACAGAAACACAGTCTGCGAACACTGGCAGGGAAGGGTCTAACCCAAGGAGTACTAAAGTCTTTAGTACTCCGCCTTGGTAGCAAGCAAGCTACTGGACACCGTGACTGAGGGGCACCAAAAAAGAGATACAAAGACTGTCTCAAGAAGTCACTTAGTGCCTGCCAAATCGACCACCACCAGTGGTCTTCGCTTGCTGCGGACCGTGACACCTGGCGCTCCACCATTTACAAGGCAGCTGTCTCCTTTGAGGACTCTCACAGAGCTAGCCTTAAGGACAAGCGGCTCAGGAGAAAAACAGAGATGCCGCAGCTCAGAACCCTGGCCATACCTTCCCTGCAGCCACTGCGGTCGAACCTGCCTGTCTCGGATTGGCCTCCGCAGCCACGAACAAGCCTGCAGACGTCGTGGGCAACTCCTATAAAATCTTCGTTCGCGAAGTCAAGCCAAGAGTACTCCTTGGTCTAACCCATAAACCCTGAAAAAAAGACTACAACAGGATGTGGATCGACCATGGTATTTCAAGGTTGGTGTCAGAATAGCTTGGCGCCTCTAGGCGCCAAGCTGTTCTGACACCAGCTTTGAAATATCATGGTCGATCTGTCTCCTTAACTGTGATATAGACCTCAGAGGAAATCTACACACTGATAATTTCGTCCTCAGGACGTAAGGGGTTAAGCAGAGATCCACGCACCGGCGTCGGCCGCAATTGGTCCGCATGCAGACGTCGGCACAAGGACCTTTCGCTCACTGACGACAATATAATTTTATACAGAGGTAGCGAAAAACGCATTCTTTGCGTTTTTTTTTTTTTTTTTTTTTTTTTTTTAATAATTTTTTATTGTCTTTTTCCTTCCTTGCGTTTGTTTTTATCTCGTCTCCGCCGTCTAGCCTTCCTGCCTTGGGAATTCTTATTATTTCTTCTCTTTTACCGGTAGAATGTTGCACATCTTTTCTAGACTGTTGTCTCCCCCTTTCATTGTTCCTTCTTCTCCGCCTGTTTCCCTCTCTCCTTTGTGCTGACCCCCGCGCAGGTCTCTGACGCTGATTTCGGCGTTAACTTGCAGAAGACAATTTTCTCATTGCAGAACGGTTTGGCAGATGTCTAACTTGTTCACGTCCATAGTTTGACGAGGTTTGAAGGGGTCTGAAAGACTGAGCTCCGGAATTTGATGGGGTTAGCCGAACTCCAAAAGCTGGAGTTTGCCTAGGTCTAGAATTTGATTGAGTTTGCCCGTGGCGTCTGGAATTTAACGAAGTTTCCCGAGCATCCGTGGACGAAGTTTGTCGAGGTCCATTCTGGGTTCTCCTTTGCGGCGGAGATGCCGTGCTGGGTTTAGGAGTTGTCGGCCTTGCAGATGTCCGACACGTGGAAACGTCACAAAACTGCCACTTTTTGTTCTTCTTCGTGGTGTAACACCAGGGTCGACTTCTGCGCTCTTTCTGTGGGTTGCGGCAGTAGTTGTGGTCTCCAAGCCCGTCGGCGTCCTCGTTGGTGTTCTCGCTGTCGTCGTCGCTGGTGGTGGTTGTGACGTTGGGGGTGGTCTTGTTGTGCTCATGCGGGTAGTTTTCCGTCCACTTCTGGCAAGTGTAGCCGTCCATTGTGTGGTCCAGCTTGCCGCGATAGTCCCTCCCGTCCTTGAAGCGAAGGCGCAGACAGCCCCCTGGGGATAATACAATTAAGTTACACGCTTTATGATGATGGTAGAATAACTTGTTCATTTTTAGACGTCAGTTCTGCCGTGTGAAGGCTCAAAACAATAAAGCCAAAGTCGGTATTAACCCATTTAGCCCCGAGACCCTGCAACCAGAGATGGGTTTGATCATGATAATTCAAGGGTAGTGCCAGATGAACTTGGCGCCTGATGAGGCGCCAAGCTCATCTGGCACTACCCTTGAATTATCATGATCAAACCATCTCCTACAACTGGTACATAGTGGTTAGGCAACACCTCCGAAATTTGAGAAATGGGACCTTGGGGCTAAAAGGGTGAACAGTAAGATTGTTAGGGCGACAGTGATCGGGGCCGGCAGTAGAGCGAAACGTTTTCTGTAACCAGTATCATTTGTGCCGAGATAATTTGAACACTACCCAACTACAAGAGGCATAGATCCTCATGAGCCCCCGCAGCTGCGGGGGCTCATGAGGATCTATGCCTCTTGTTGACACCATTTTGAATCCATGTTCCTGGCACATCTGGGTTTTGTTGTTGTCGTTGTCTTGATTGCAGACACACAGTCTGCGTCAGCTGGTTCTACTAAACGGGCCAATTTGCCCTTCCTAACACTGTCTTTGTATACCGTACAGGGGCTCAGCCAACTGTCTTTGATATGACTCAGAAATAACTCCTGTTCAGATTCAGATTGAGCCAACTTTATTATGCATAAAAGGAAATTTGTCTCGCCACCTCAGGTGCAACTCACAATCAACTCTCACTCACACACAGTTTATAAACAACAAATGGACAATGGCTCGGGACGAGTGAGCCCGTCGCCAAGGCGTCTCAAGTGGCCGGCGCCAACGGCCCCAACCCAACCTGAACCTCAAGCAGACTAAAGACAGCCCTATCATAGTATCTCTTAAACACGTAATATAATGTTTTTAAACTTTCTGCTTGGCTGAGACAGTTACACAAATGAGAAATACGCATAAACAACACTGAATTTATAAAAATAAAAAAGACGAATTATACTTTCAAAGTTGCTGCCTGCGGGCCCATCGCTATAAGAACAGCGCCGGCTATTAGACAGTTTACAACGACTACTTACTTTTAGCCCTCCTCTCACAGATGAACGGGTACATGTAGAAGGGTAGGTGGTTGATGGAGCCCGCCCACACCCCCTGCCACTCTGTCCTGTTGTTGTCTCGCTCCCGGTACAGCGCCGTGGTCGTGTAGGTGGAAGGCTGGTCCTTGCCCCAGTTCGTGTAGTCCATAGGCTGCGGCTTCGAACCATCACGGTACCTGCAGATGTGGACACTGCAGCGTCATGCACAAGGGAACAAAAAACAAAGAAAGGAACACGCTTCGGAAAAAAAAAAACAAGGACAAAACAATAACTGTTAACTCATTCGAAACGAGCCGTCTTGGCACATCTTGAATGAGTTAACAGTTTAGTGTTTAGTTTTCCGAATCATTTTGTTTCTTACTTTGTTGGTTACTTTACTGTCTTGTGTTTGTTTTTGTCAGAAGCGTGTTTTTGTTGTCGTTGGTTACTTTACTCATTTGTTTTTGTCAAAACCGTGTTTCTTTCTTGTTGTCGTTGATTATTTTACTGTTTTGTTTTTGTCAGAAGCGTGTTTCATTTTTTGTTTTTGTTGGTTACTTTACTGTTTTGTTTTCGTCAGAAGCGTGTTTTGTTGCTGTTGTTGTTTACTTCACTGTTTTGTTTTCGTCAGAAGCGTGCTTTGTTGCTGTTGTTGGTTACTTCACTGTTTTGTTTTTGTCAGAAGCGCGTTTTTGTTGTTGTTAATAATAATAATAATACATAGTATTTATATGGCGCATTTCTCAAATTTAAAATATAACTCAATGCGCATGACATAGCCGCGAACTGAACCCAACAAGCACACTCACGTGAATCACGCGCATTCCCTCACACACTGTACATAAACACTGAACATTCACGTGGTGCTAAGGGCAAGCTCAAGCGAGCTACTGAAATTAGTGAAATGTTAGAAAATTAAATCGCTTTTTTATATTTTAGAAATTTGATTAAGTGGACTGAAATTAATACCAATTCGTGGGGGAGGAAAGAGCCGCAGTACCCTGAGAAAGAACCCCCGACGGTCCGTCCGAATTAATGGTGACACTTACTAGAACAGAAAAGTCCGATGCCGGAACCTGGTATCAAACCTCGCACCACTTGCATTGGTGGCAGGCGCTTTAACCGCTGCGCCACGGACCACCCGTTGTTGTTTACTTTATTGTGTTTTGTTGAAACCGAGTTTTTTTCTTTGTTGGTTACTGCACTGTTTAATTCTTGTTTTAATTCCACAACCATCAACTACATCACCACCACCTCCACCTCCACCACCATCCCTATTCTTACCACATCATGGTGCCGTTCACCTTCCTGCCCCCTGTTCGCCACGTGTACTCGTAAGGGAAGTTTTTCACTAGGTAGTCAGATAGGAACTCGTCTTCTCGTTTACTCTCGATGAAGACGAGATGGGAGTTCAGCCCCCCGCAATGCTTGGAGGCCATCGACAGCTGCACTTTGGGGGACTTGAAAAACTTGTAGCACTCTGTCTCATGCTTCACCCAGCCTTTGGGACACTCTGAAACATGACAGAGGAATAGGAATGGTAGCAAAGAAAAGATGGCACACGGTGCATCTTTGTGATTCTCTCTCTCTCTCTCTCTCTCTCTCTCTCTCTCTCTCTCCTCTCTCTCTCTCTCTCTCTCTCTCTCTCTGATGTCATATTTAAAATGCCGTTAGTAAGGTCATACATGCAAAAAGGCCTGCGTGCCTACTGTCTTCATCCTAACAAAATAAAGTTTCAGTTCAGTTCAGTTCTGTTCAGTTCTCTCTCTCTCTCTCTCTCTCTCTCTCTCTCTCTCTCTCTCTCTCTCTCTCTCTCTCTCTCTCTGCGAATTGCGATAGAGTCCGGAACATGTTCAGAGAGTTCTGACGTCAGGTCAGGTGTCTTGGACATAACTATCTCATTCAGCCGCAACACACCACAGCAAGACATAGATCGAGCACGATAGTTCAAGGGTGGTGCCAGAATAGCTTCTGGCATCACCCTTAAACTGTCATGCTCGACATGCTTCTCGAGAATTGTAATACAGTCCTTCAGAGGGCAACTTCAAATTTGGGGATTTCGGTCCTGTGGTACAATGGGTTATACTGACGTTCTCCAAGTTGTTTCTTCATTGGAACTTGGAGATGAAGATGTCTGCATCTCGCAAGTGAGTACCTCTTAGTAGTTTCTAAACTGTCGCGAATACATACGAAGTTAACGCGTTTTGTGTATTCAAGAGACCTCTCGATGTCACCCATACAAAAGCAATAATTCTGAGGCGAAATTAAACAACTAATAATGACTCACGCGTCAGATCAGGCGTCTTGGAATGATAATTTGACATTCTCTAAATTGTTTCATTACTGGAACTGTGAGAAGAAATCTGGATCTCGCGAGTGGGTACCGCGTAGCAGTCTTAACTGTCGCAAATACACTCGCCACGCGGCACGCGTTTTGTGATTTAGTCAAGGGACGCCTAGATGTGACCAAAAGCAATAATTCTGTCTCGAAATTAAACCCTTCGCTGCCAGTGATCAATGATTTCGCGTCTGAGTACACTGTGCACTGGCCGACATTCGCGTGAAGGACGTACACGAAACAGGACCCAAAACAGGCGTAAAGAACATAAGACTAACTTACAAGCGACATAAATCCTCATGAGCCCCCGCAACTGAGGATGCTCATGATGGTTTATATCTCTTGCAGCTGGTTAGCGTTCGCCTTGCCCCGGCAGTTAAGGTGTTACGTTTGTTGTTGTGTTATTTTTGTTGAGAGCATGTGTGTGTTAATCATAGGAAAGATCAGATATTTATTTGAGTTATTTTGGATAAGAATTACGTACCTTTTTAGTAGGATTCATTTTCTTTTGCACGGAGAATTGCGATCGACTTCTGTTGTGTAGCTAAAATGACGCGTCTTTTCGTTACATTGTTGCTGGTGTCCGACCTACATTAGACTAGAACGTTCTCGAAACGGCGCGATTATTCTAGTGACCTCAAATATGACGTCAAAGTTGTTGGGACCATTTCGTAACATTGTATCGAATGAGCCTAGATGGTAGTGGAAATTTGTAGTCGGATCTAGAGTTTTCTTTTCTGATTGGTTGTGTTGTGTGAATTTGCTGGATTGTTCTGGAAATCTGTAATAGGATAAAAGACGGTGTTAGGAAATATGTGTGTCAGTACATTGTATGAGAGACGCAGCGTGTCAAAAGCGTTGATGCATTGTAGAGGTATCAGTGAGTGGATGCATTTGTGGATGCATTGTGCTGAGACTGCATATCTGCAATAAAATATTGTCAGAACTGTTACTCCAGTGTGGTCTACAACCTTGTGCCACGTGTCAGTAACGAGTTGTAGCTGAGTGAAGTTCCTTTACAGGAACCCTACGTGCGTGCGCGTCTGGTGTGATTGCACCATACTACGACTACGACTACCACGTAACAAAGGGGTTAACACAACCAATAATGACTCACGTGTCTGGTTGGTGTCCGAGTGCAGGTTACAGCGGTACATGTCTCGAAGCTGCGCCATGTCGATGGTGCTCAAGCCGTTCCTTGACTGCAGGGTCAGCCCCAGCTTCTCTCCCACGCCGATAACCTGACAACATTGTAAGATTTAAGATAAGCATTTCCATAAATGGATACGGCGGCGTTTTCGTTTTATAATGGAAAAAGCAAACAAACGTGATAAACCAGATGAGGATTTCATCTCAAAGTCTACCGTATTGTTTGGTGCTCACATGCGCTTTTATTTTAGGAACATCAAGTTCAGAGTTTATGGTCATGTTTTTGTTTATAACTCTAATCCATTTCCCTCCTCTCTAACCAAACCTCTGATCAACACACACCTGTGCACACAAATAAAGACGGACACCTGGCACTTCCCGCTATCAGTACGCTCTGTGGGCTGATGTGGCGACAGAAATTCTGAAGAAGAATGGCACAAGCAGCAAAATGACGTCACTATAAGCTCATATACACGGTGACAAATTTGATGTCAATTCAGAAATACTGTATAACACTGACATCTGGTGCCTTGCGACAATTTAGGAACATTGTGTAACACGGACGCGTTTGGCGCCTTTACGTCACACGTCACTGTCTGATCCGTCTCTGGAAGTCGAGAATTACTTACTTTCTGCAATGAAGTACTTTTTACGAAAAGGTTGAAAAGGTACAAAACTGGCTAACGAAACCATCCAATGTCTATCTCCAAGCCAGCTATATCCAAAATTCCAAGTGAATAGAACGAAAATTACGGACTCAAATGCGGGTTAACCGACTTTATATAAACGGCAATTTTTCTCTTTAACGAGTCAACCACTATTTAAAATATGCTCGGAGCCTCTCCGAAATACATTGCGATCAAAGCATTTCCTAACGTTTCAGGACTGTACGTACACAAACACCGGAGATACTCGTGTCTACACACACACACACACACACGCACACGCACACGCGCGCGCGCACGCACACACAAACACATACACACACACACACACACACACACACACACACACACACACACACAGCGCCGGACTTCCCGCCAAAGTGTACGTTCAGCAGCACGGTTAGCGTAGCTAGACATGACGTAATTTCTTTGTCAGAATTCGGGGTCCGCCCGCCCAGCACATTTGTGCATTCTGCGGAACGTGCTCCGACCAGCCCCATCTCAAAGTCTACCGTATTTTCAATACGGTAGACAATAACCAGCGTCGGCAAGAAAATATTGACAAACACTGAAAATTGTCTGCATTGTCCCACACCTCATCTCAAAGAACTTATCCTGATTTATGAACCAGATAGGTCACTGCGTCACCATTTCAGGATATGGACAAAACTGAAACACCAGTGAGGAGAAATCTGTCGCTCGAACATTTAGGGAACTGCAGTGACGAGTTATGTTCACCCATTATCCCCAACGCCCTATAGCAGGAGATGGACTGACCATAATAATTCAAGGGTAGTCAAGGGCGGATCAGTTACCTCGGCGGAGGGGGGGGGGGCGGGGGGGGGGGCGGGGTGGGTGTGGTGGGTGGGTGGGGGGGGGGTGGTTGATTCCAACGTTTGGTTTGGGATCTTCAACCTGATACAAAAGGCCTCCCCGACGCTAGACCTCACTTCCAGGGGCCGAAAAATCAAAAAAGCGGGGCGGGGCGGGGCTGGGGGGGGGAGGGGGGGGAGGGGTTGGGGGGTGTGGGGGGTGGGCGGTGGAGAGAGAGAGAGAGAGAGAAGGCGCGTGCGTGTTAAGACACTCTCCATTTGCAAAAATATCCAAAATATGTCCATATCCAAACACCCAAAAAAGGGACTGTTAAAGCATTTTTTTAATTGGGTCGGGGGAGGGGCGTGGGGGGGGGGGGTGGTCAGGGAACCCCTGTAACCCCCCCCCCCCCCACCCCACCCACCCAATCGGTAGTGACAGATTAGCTTGGCGCCTGAAGAATTATCATGATTGATTCATCTCCTACAACTGGTACATAGTCAATAGGTGACACCTCCAAAATTTGGGAAATACTGCCTTGGGGTTAAACGGGTTAAACACTCACAACAAACAAAACTCCATTCTTGTGTCTCACCAGAGCGCTTCCAGTTTTGAAGCTTACCGTACACCGTTTACGACGTACCCGTTCACACAGTGACTGCATGTCAGTTGCACATAGCGCCATGAGTCTCGTTTCCCTCTGTTTTCTTCTGCTTCTTTTTACAGACTCCTTGCGCTATACATGACTTTTGTCATCTGCGCTTACTCCGCGGCGCCGGAGCGATCAAGTGACACTCCTTTTACAGTAGGATATCCAAAACTGTCCCTGCCGCCAGGTATTAAATGGTGACATTTAACTAGCTACTTGGAGTAGACTCTGTTAAAGCACAGGGGCGAGGAAGACTGTACGAGTTACGTCCCCTGAAAAAGGCTCAAGACTTTCGGAGCCGATGTCAGGGAACGTAACTCATACACGCTTCATGTTTCAAGAGAGGCAAATCTACAACAACAAGAGTCAACTACTGCTTGGGATGATTAATAACTGTCCGTGGTTATACAGCAGGACTTGTTTTCAGCAACCTGTTGTTTGTTTGTTTGTTGTTGGTTTTTTTTTTTTTTTTTGCAAGAAAAACAATACAGCCTCAAGAGAAGTCTACAACGGAAGTGCGAAAAGTGTCACCTCAGTGTCGATTAAAGACGATCATTTAGGTGGCTGTAGTTGTGACTGTGGCTGTAGCCACCTAAATGATGGTCTTTAATGTCAGGTGATCGCTCATAAAGATGGTCGCTCAAAACAGGTGATGCTGTATTGTCTGTATCTTGGCTTGTTGCCTTACCTTGATCGTGGGTTTTCCGTTACGCGTGAAGGCGTATCGTGAATAGTGCATCACTGACGTGTAATCATACGGGTAGCCCCTTGACGTGGCCACCCGAGTGCTGATCTTCTCAAAATCGGGCTTGAACCGTTCCGAGATATTCTCCTCCAGAATTTCCACATACTTGTCGCGGTCGGTACGAGCCTGAAAAGTACGACAAAGCAGAAGTTAAACGGCAGTGTCGCAAGTGAAATCATAAAGGGCAAAAAGTGTCAACTGTCGCCTGTCTTTAGGACAGGTGATCTATAACCGGCCTTTCACTGTTGAGAGAAAGTGAACACTACCCAGCTGCAAGAGGTATAGATCCTCAAGGGCGCCCGCGTTTGCGGGGGCCCATGAGGATCTATGCCTCTTGCCGAAACCACTGTGTATTCACGTTGCTTTGACGGCTGATGATCACTGACGTTGACTTTACAATGATTAAAAAAAAAAAAACACACACCACAGTCTGCGTCCAAGGGTAGTAAACGGATTAACTCATTCGCGGGCAGCCGCATCCGAATGCGCGGCTTATGCCGCGCATCCGGATGCGGCTGCCCGCGAATGAGTTAATAAGGATGGTCGCTCAAAACATATTCTGCTGCGTTTCCATGACATTTGTAAAGATATGTACATTATTATAGCCTGACCTATTCTGCAAAGACTCGATCATTCATGAATCACAAAGGAACGCACTAATGCTTAGAGTTAGATATTCCATGGTAAGGTAAAAGGTTAGATGGAAAAACACTATGAGGGAGAGAAGGGTGCAAATTAATGCTTCAATCACTTAGTACCATCATTTAGATAATGATCATTATTATAAGATAAGCGCATCATAAATACCGTAATTATTATTATTATTATTACCAGCCCCCCTCCCCCCCCCACACACCCCCTTTCTTACCTTTGTGTGTGTGTGTGTGTGTGTGTGTGTGTGTGTGTGTGTGTGTGTGTGTGTGTGTGTGTAGTGTGTGTGTGCGTGTGCGTGCGTAGGCCAGCTTGATCTACGATCATTGGCCTGTGATGCGCAGTTCTCGCCCTTACTAGTATCTTTTCCTACCCTTTTTAAGTTAACTCATTCGAGATCACGTGCCGCCTCCGGATACGCGGCATAACCGCGGATCCGGAGGCGGCACGTTTCAAATAAGTTAACCTTATACTCAATTATTCAAGTTAATTTTAGTTTATGATCCGGGTTGAAGCAATCTATCTACGTACCTGTTCGTGCCAGACGCCAAGCGCATGCGTTATTTCATGCACGGCAGTACCGATGTTCTCACAGCCTCGTCCCAGACTTAGCCGCTGGCGCCCGCCCTTCCGTCCTATGGCTGACCAGCACCTGAAGCAGGAAACTTTACATGTAAAAAACGTCATTCTGAGATCACAGTGGGAGATGGATTGGTCAAGGGTAGTGCCAGAACCTAGAAGGCTCAAAGCCAACCTGGCACTATCCTCGCGAAAGTCACCACATGGCCGAGTGAACGAGTGAAAATAAAATACTGAATGAACTTGAAATGAAAAAGAAAAAGTGCTGTATAGTGCCAAACTTAGCTTGGCGCCTAAGAAGGTGCCAAAATTATGAAGCACTACCTTTGAACAGTCATTGTGATGTGTGAATAAGTTAGGCGTTCATTGTTTGCTATTGACGATACCGTCACAAGTTCGGCGGAAAAGACAGGTTGTTACCATAAGGGCCTGACGATGGTGCTTTGACTAAATGCAAATCCGCTGCGTCACCGCATGGGCGCTACCGTATCTAGCTGAATTCAGAATTCTGCGGAGGCCGCTAGTGCGGTAGCGTGCACTCGGTGGCGCAGCGGATTTGCACTAGTCAAAGCACGATCGTCAGGCCCTTATGGTAACAAAGTGTCTTTCAAGTTCTGCCATCTGCGGCAAAGTCTCATTTGCTGCGTGTACATCAACCACATTCAGGATGTAGATTATATGTCGTCCGTCATGGGAACATGTGCTCCTTTCAGGTGCGGGGCCCGGGGGGTCAGATGATGGCTGCTAGACATTAGATTAAGGAAATGAGCATCGTTAACAGACTCCCGCTTTTAGTCCCTGTATGGGGCCCAGACGCAGCCTTCACGAAGCCACAAATGAGGTAAATGTAATCAGATAACGATGTAATGGGTTCGAAAACGAAGAGTTTTTCGTGGCAAAATGAAATCGCACTACGTTAAAAAAAAGGTCGCCGTATCCACCTCTGTTTCAACCCCATGATAGCCTTCAAGGGTGGTGTCAGCCGGAATAGCTTGGCCCTGCAGGCGCCAAGCTATTCCGACACCACCCTTGAACTATCCGGCAACTATTATGGTCGATCTGTTTCCAGAACTGTGACATGGACCAATATATATCTAAAGACATTAATAATTTGATCCTCAGGATGTCAGTAATGAGTAAACTAGCTAATGTATGCAGCCTGTAAACACGAAACGCAGTACCGGTGGCTGCATGCACACAGGGGCATGAATTTTCTTCGGCCTTAGTGCTTGAGGTAGCCGCGAAATAGCCGCCAAATCCGGATGCAGCATGTCTCGAATGAGTTAAAGGCCCACTTCCGCCGTAACTGTTCAAAGATACGCTTCTGTAACAAACGGTTACGAAACGCTACACACAGGTCTAATTATGGTTCATTTGGACACTGGAGAATCCAGTTCTGCACACGGCGTCGTCTTAATATCAAGTAACCTGACAATGACTCCACTCCTTTTTATAAATACAGAGCTATCAGTACGAGAAACAGCTAAAAATAGTTTGAAACGTTAACGGCTGCACAGAATAAAATAAGTGCGATTACGCAATGATGTGTATGTGCTGTTGCTGCCTGTCCAAACTGCTGTTAAAGTTCATTAGGTGTGTCGACAAGACATAACAAACACAAATGGTGCAGAAACGTGTCTTCGTATATGCGTAATGGTACTTTTAACTCTTTCCAGACGTGCCGCATCCGAATTCGCGGCGTAAAGTCGCGAATCCGGATGCGGCACGTCTCGAATGATTGGGTGGATGCATAGGTCAACACGAATATTGCTCAAGAAATGATCGTACATGCATCAGATAAAATCTTTCACTCCGCAAAAATCAGGCTGCTCTGGCATCACCCTTCAACTGTCAGGGTCAATCAGTCTTCTGTAGTCGTGGACCAGGGACCGGTAGCATGAGTAAGCTTTTTCCTGCGCAAGCCACTAAGCAAGGTGCTCCGCTAAAGCGGAGCACCTTGCTTAGCTGCTTGCGCAGGACTAAGCTCACTCATGCAACTGGCCCCAGAGCTGAATGAGTGAAAGAGGGGATAAACGTAGACATGAAGGGGTTACGTTCACGTGCTTCAAAATGTCTTTAACTCAATCGAGACGTGCCGCATCTGAATACGCGGGATACATAAGAATGCAGCTCGTCTCGTGTAAGTTACTTCGTTTCTATACTGACGAGCAAAAGAAACTGCGACATTTTGTAATCATCGCAAACACTTTAAAGAAATGCGACATTTTTGGAATCATCGCAAACACTTTAAATAAATGCGATTTTTTGGAATCATCGGAACATTTCTTTTGCTCGTCAGTATAATTATATACATATGTTTACGAATTACGAAACTTTGCGCCACGACCTTTGAAAAATAATGTTTACGAGTCACAGATCACGGCAATTATATCCTGTCACGAGTCAGGATAAGGAAGAAATATATCAGTGACAATCATGTGTCACGATCTTGTCCTGTGCCATCCACTAACATTCCCCCTACTCCCCCATCCTCCCTCCACCTCAACACACACTCACGCACGCCGGAACTCCCAAGACATTTAGTGAAAAAAAAAAAAAAAAAATGGGTGTCTCATGCTTTTCAGTCGCGTATCAGTTTCCGGTATTGCCAGTCAGCGAACTCCTCCCAAGCAGCGACATCCGATATACCGCTGAGAGAGTTTCATTGTCTGAAGAGGGATTTCCTTTACCACTCGATACCTGGTGAGTTCGCCTGATTAGATTACCTGGGTCGGATTATTGCTGATAACATGATGCCTGATGAGGTCACCTTATCGTGCCTCTTCAACTCACGCCTTTGGTGAGATCATAGGGGGAGAAAACCGAAGTCATGGCAGTTATTGCGAGAGTTGTGCCCCTGACTCGAACTGAACGTCATCAGTTAGGATGCTACCGGATAGTGCGCTGAGAGTCAGGGGTACACCTCTTGCCAAAAACTCTCTCCGTCAGAAACTCTCTCTCTCTCTCTCTCTCTCTCTCTCTCTCTCTCTCTCTCTCTCTCTCTCTCTCTCTCTCTCTCTCTCTCTCTCTCTCTCTCTCTTCCTTCCAGTCCGCCCTCAAAACTCACCTCTTTTAACAGTTCTAGCACTATAACGCCACCACACTCCCCACCCTAAGCTGACTGTCCTAATGTATTTGGTGGTACGTGAGTCATTGTCACGAAAAGCGTGCGCATGAGTGCGCGAGTTGTGAGTGCGCGCTTAGAGTTATAATTATTATTAGATAAGCGCATTATAAATACCGTATTATTATTATTATTATTATTATTATTATTATTATTATTATTATTATTATTATTATTATTATTATTATTATTATTAACTGCCATAACTTTGGTCTTCTCCCCCTGTGGTTAGACCAGTCACAGGCTGGGGCCGTACAGTTATTTTCCGCGGTTATGTCTGCCCTGTGCAGGTAAAAGCCTGGAAGTCCACTTTTTATGAAAAGCGAAATTTTCTTTGTATTACAATGAAAATCTCTCTTTTCGAAAAAAATGGACTCAGTCGCCGGCTCCGTTTGCAGTGGCAGTGGATATAGTGTAAATTTAGTTAGACCTCTGTCATCTGCAAGAGGCGCAGATTTTCATGAAGCGTAGATCTCCATGAACCTCTGTAGCAACATGGGCTTACGACAATCTATACGCGCCTCGAAATTCTTGGAAGAATCTACACCTGTTGTAGTTTGGGAACAGCTCTTGCTCCACACTGGCTTGCTCCCTAGACTGATCCGCTACCGGGTTCTTCCGGGGCTAATTATGATCCGGCCAAGCTTAACATTGCATTTAAACTCAGTGAATACACCTCAAATAACCGATGACTATACATGTCTATTCTTAATGCGTAGTGTTACGGTTAGTATCAGCTATAAGCGCCAACTCATCCACACTGTTTGTCTCATTCGATTTCGCCTCGTTGATGGAGACAGCCAGTGTGCCACTCACACACGACGGTCCTACATTTATAAGTGAACCAATACTAAGTAAGGTTTCGTTTGCAACGAAAGAACTCTAACAACGAATGAGCGCGAAATCACGGCGGATAACCAGCTTGTACCATAAGCATCTGTAGACAACACTCCAAACATCTCCAAGAGGCATAGATCCTGTGGAGCCCACGGGGACATAAGGATCTATGCCTCTTGGAGATGTTTGGAGTGTTTCTGTCCGCCGTGATATCGCTCTTGTTCGTTGTTGCGAGAGTCGTTTCGTTGCTAGCGAGCTAATATAACATTCAGTTTCTCGTTATTACAGCATGCCTCACCCAGGCTCGCTGATGAAGTGTATGAAGTCTTTGTCCTGCTTTTTCTCGCGGAAAGTGATGCACGTGCGCCGATGGATGTGTCGGAAAGCCTTCAGGATCACCTGCTTGGCGGCTTGACCTGACAGCCACACACGTGCACAAAGACCAATTAAAACAAAGACCAGTAAACAGTCCTCTATTCGCTTATCTGGCTCTAACACAGATCAGTGAGATAAATCAACAAGGCATTGCAAGGCCAGAGCAATCTAAATTCTCAAAGGCCATAGGGCCTCAGTCTGTGCGCGGGCCCACTGCGGCCGACTGAGGCCTGATAGCCTTTTGCGTGCTTACTTACTTACTTACGCCTGTCACCCCTACCCGGGTATAGGCCGTCGACGAGAGACCTCCAGCAACTCCTGTCCTGTGCTTCTCCTTCGATTCTACTCCAGGTGGTTCCCAGTCTCTTGATGTCTGCTTGGAGGTCTCGACGCCAGGAGTTTCTCGGCCTACCTCTTTTCCTCTTTCCCTGGGGGTTCCATGACAATGCCTGCCTAGTGATACTGGAAGCTGGCTTTCTCAGACTGTGACCGATCCATCCCCATCTTCTTCGCCCAATTTCATTCTCTGCTGTTATCTGCTCTGTTCTCTCCCAGAGTCTGACGTTGCTGATCTTCTCTGGCCAGTAGATTTTCAAAATTCTTCTAAGGCAACTGTTCATGAAGGTCTGTACTCTGTTGACTGTGGTTTTTGTCAATCTCCAAGTCTCTGCTCCATATAGGAGAACTGCTTTTACATTGGAGTTGAAAATCCGGACTTTGGTGTGTTCTGACAGCTCTCTGGAACGCCACACTTTTTTCAACTGGAGAAAGGCTGCTCTGGCTTTACCGATTCGTGCTCTGACATCTGCATCAGTGCCGCCTTTTTTGTCTATGATGCTCCCGAGATAGGTGAAGGACTCCACCTCCTCCAACAATCAAGACTGGTTCTTCCCTGGTTGCGTTCAGCCTCATTGTCTTTGTTTTCTGTTTGTGAATGGTGAGGCCCACTTGGGACGAGATGTCAGCAAGCCTCGTGGTCTTGTCCTGCATTTGTTGATGAGTGTGGGACAGTAATGCCAAGTCGTCTGCAAAATCGAGGTCGTCAAGCTGTGTCCACAGTGTCCACTGTATTCCACTTCGTCTGTGCTCTGTGGTCATCTTCATGACCCAGTCTATGGCCAGTAGGAAGAGGAACGGAGACAGCAGACACCCCTGCCTGACACCAGTTCTGACCTGGAGCTCCTGGTGAACTGCCCTTCATGGATCACGCGGCATGTCATGCCATCGTAGCTGCTCTTGATCAGGCGGACGAGCTTTGTGGGTACACCGTAGTGTCGTAGGAGTTTCTACAGAGTCTCTCGGTCCACACTGTCAAATGCTTTCTCATAATCCACAAAGTTGACGTACAGCGGGGAGCTCCACTCCAGAGACTGTTCCACGATGATGCGGAGAGTGGCGATCTGGTCTGTACATGATCGGTTCTTCCTTAATCCTGCTTGCTGGTCTCTCAGCTGGGGGTCAACGGAGCTCTTCATTCTCTCCAGGATGATCCTGTTGAAGACCTTTCCTGGTACTGACAGCAAGGTGATTCCTCTGTAGTTGGAACACTTGCTGAGGTCGCCTTTCTTGGGAAGCTTGATTAGGTACCCCTCCTTCCAGTCAGCCGGCATCACCTCCTCTTCCCAGATCTTTCCAAACAGTGGGTACAGCATCTACACTGTTGTCTCTAGGTCTGCTTTCAGAGACTCCGCTGGGATGCCATCTGGCCCTGCTGCTTTGCCGTTCTTCAAAAATGCCACTGCTCTTCTGATCTCTTCCCGGCATCTGTCACAGCTGATGGGTAGGTCGGTCTCTGCCGGCTGGATGTCTGGGGGGTCGGGTGGGCTAGGTCTGTTCAGTAACTCTTCAAAATACTCGGCCCATCTGTCGAGTTGGTCTGCTCTGTCTGCAATAGGCTTGCCTTCTTTGTCTTTTGCTGGTCTTTCTGTATGGCCATACTTGCCTGACAATCTTTTGGTAATGTCGTAGAGCTGTTTCATGTTGCCGCTGCCTGCTGCCTTTTCTGCCTCTGCTGCCAGGCTGTCTGTGTAGGCCCTCTTGTCTGCCCTGATACTCCTCTTCACCTCGCGGTTGGCTTCCGAGTATTCCCCCTGTGCCCTTACTTTGGCTGCTCTCGTGCGACTGTTGTTGACAACTGCTTTCTTCTGCTTCCTCACTTCTATCTTCTTCAAGGTCTGTGCCGACAGCCAGTCCTTGTGATGGTGTTTCCTGAACCCTACAGTGTCTTTGCAGGTTGAGTTCAGCGCCTCTCTAACTGCCTTCCACTGCTGCTCTGTGGTGACCGCCTCCTCTTCATTTACTAGCTCCTGTAGCGCTTGAAAACGGTTGGACAGCACCAGTTTGAACTCTTCTCTAACTCCAGTTTCTCTCAGGAGGCCTACATTATAGCGCTGTCTTCTTGTTGTCTCTGTGCGGCTTTTCTTTAGCTTGAGCTTCATTCTTAAGGTAAGCAGATGGTGGTCGGAGGCGACATCTGCTCCCCTCCTCACTCGAACATCTTGAAGGGATCTTCTAAATTTCTTGCTAATGCAGATATGGTCTATTTGGTTCTCTGTAGTATGGTCAGGTGAGACCCAAGTTGCTTTGTGTATTCTTCTGTGTGGGAAGATGCTGCCTCCAATGACAAGTCGGTTTAGAGCACAAAAGTCTACAAAGCTCTCCCCGTTCTCACTCATCTCCGAGCCTAGTCCCTGTCTCCCCATCACCTCTTCGTATCCGGTGTTGTCCTCCCCTATTTTGGCATTAAAATCGCCCATGACGATGGTGATGTCTCGCTCCGCACATTTGTCCAAGGCACTCTGGAGTCGGTCGTAGAACTCTTGTTTCTCTTCCTCGTCACTGTCATTAGTGGGCGCATAACACTGGATGACGTTCAGCTTGAGCTTTTTCTTGGTTCTAAGGGCTGCTGTGATAATTCTTGACCCAAGAGGTTCCCAGCCCATCAGCGCTCTCTGTGCCACTGGTGACAGCATGAACTTGATGCTACACCTTCTGTATGGGGGGCATTCTCCTCTTCATGACCTGAATACAAAATCATCTCCCCACTTAACAGCCTTTTCTGGCCAGACTGCGTCCATCTGGCTTCACTGATACCTAGCAGGGAAAGGTTGTACTTTTGCATTTCCGCTGCTATCTGGGCGGCCTTGCCGCTCTGGTACATGGTCTTGACGTTCCATGTGCCCATGGTTGTATCCCTGGATAGAGAGAGGCGGCTCGGTCCTGTGGCTTCCGAAGACTTCCGGCTTTCACCACAGGACGTCATAAGTCTTCTGGTAGAAGAACCTTCCTCCTCCAAGAAAGGAATTATTGTTAGTCTTTTCGTCGGCGTTTTTGTAGCTATTTCCTTTTTTTGCAGGGTGGGGAAGCTACCCCCACGCCCAACCCCCTTACTAGGAGGACCAGGGGTTTTCTGTCGGGGTCAGTCACCTTCCCCTAGACCATGTTGGTTCACGGCACCTTATTTCATTCGGTGCACCCCTCTCACGAGGGACCCCTTATCCACCACCCAGGGGACGCGCCTCAACGCCATATGGTCCCAGCGCGAGGTTTGCGTGCTAGGACACTGTATTAATTAGCTTAGTGCCTTCAGTGACCATTATTGATAAAAAGCACGAGTGGCAGAATCGATATAAGACTGATGACCTTTTGCCAACTTGGTCACCAAGTTGGCAAAAGGTCATCGGTCCAATGTTGAATAAGTTATTCGTGACAAATTGATTTTTTTTTTTAATTCAACATTTTCTGCGATGTTATCTTCGTCAGCCTTCCATCGAATTAGTAGGAGAAAGTTTTTTTTTTAAAAAGAAAAAAGACATGTTGTGTCACGTACTCAGCGAGCGAGCAAAAGAGTACGGAACGACGCCATCCGGCCATTGTCGGTTGCGCAGGCGCACAGTCGCCCGTCTGTATCGGGTGTGGTTGACCTCCGGGTAGATGAACCGATTGACCTTTGGGTCCAGAACGATGTCACCTTGATAGAACACGCTGCCACCTGCAAAAACATCGATGCAATGAGTAACATTTCAGAACAAAACACAGTGCGAGGAAACCTATTCGAGTAATAATAATTGAAAATAATAATACATAGTTTTTATATAGCGCCCTTCCCCACGAACAGCAAGCTCGGAGCGCTTTACAGCACATCAAAAATAAAAAATAAAAATTAAAAAGGAGAAAAAATTAGAACGCACTCACTCTTTAAATAAACATCTGCTCGCACCATGTAGGCGCATTCCTAACACGAAACACACACACACACACACACACACACACACACACACACACACACACACACACACACACACACACACACACACACACACACACGCACACACACACACACACACACACACACACACACACACACACACACACACACACACACACACACACACACACACACTGACATCCTCTGCTAGCAACTCCGAGATCGCTCAGAGCCGCTGTCAGTACACATACATCAGTATACGTTTCAAGTCATCTCCCTGTAGCAGCACCCCGGTTGAACCAAGGCGCCGGACCACTCCTGCGTTCTCCCAGTGAGCACGAGGTCCTAGGGCCGACTGGAGCCGCCCCTGGCCCGCGCCGCACAACCGTACGCAGGCAAACGGCGGCCGACATGCCCAGAGGACATTTTCCTGACTGGGTTTCATCAGCAAAATGCCACGTTGTCTCGACTCTTACCAGCAAGAGGCATATCAGAAGAGCTGGGTTCAGTTGCACGAGTGAGCTTACTGCTGCTGCGGGAGCGACTAAGCAAGGTGCTCCTCTATAGCGGAGCACCTTGCTTAGTGGCTCGCGCAGCACTAAGCTCACTAATGAAACTGCATGGCCCTTGCTTGTGCGATTTTGAGAGTCTTTTGCAAATGGAAAGGCCGGATGATCGAGGGACTATCATGTAGGCCACTAATGTTTGTGCTCAATCCATGAATCAGTATTTGGCGGACGATTTCGCGGCCCTGGAAGTTTGCATGCCGGCGGTGTGCACCCGGTGAACAAAACACTGTGTTTTGAAAAACATTTTCTTACCGTGGCCGTCAGCACTCCCCGCCATTGTCTCACCTTGCTTTCCAGAGTAATCATGTTTATATCGCGTATTCGGCTAAGGAATTTCCTGTTTTGGTCTCAATAGCGGCATCTGCATTCGTGGCACGATGTCCTTTTTGTCTACTGTATTAAAAAATACGTTAGACTTTGAAATGGGGCTGGGTCGGAGCGCATTCCGGAGCATGCACATGACGTTTTTGGCGGGCCGCGGAGAAATTCTGGCAAAGAAGTAACACGATAAAAATGACATCACGTCTAGCTACGCAAACCTTGCTAGAGAACGTCTTTTTGGCGCCAACCAACCAACCAACTAAACAAACAAAAAACTGACCATTAGACCATTGTTTAGTAGTAGTAGTAGTAGTAGTAGTAGTAGTAGTAATAGTAATAATAATAATAATAATAATAATAATAATAATTATTATTATTAATTATTATTATTATTATTAGTATTATTATTATTATTATTATTATTATTATTATTATTATTATTATTATTACATCTGGTTGTTAAAGAAATTATCACTGACCTGTTCCGCGTGGTCGTGGTGGCGGAACTGCCCCGCTCTCACTGGACGCCTGGCATAGCGACGGCGGGCAAATATCTGTACACACAGACATAACAACATCATCGTCATCATTATCATTATCATCATCATCATCATCATCATCATCACTTTAAGGAATCGCATATTTCCGTCACCGATGATAGAGTGGATCGTGGTGATATATACTAAATTATTATTAACCCTTTCAGGGCCGAGAAAACGTGAACGCCGTCCAACTGCAAGAGACATAGATCCTGATGAGCCCCCGCAGTCGCGGGGGCTCATAAGGATCTATAGCTCTTGCTGAGACCAATTTGTGTCTATGTTCCTTGGACGGTTTTGGCTTTTGGTTCTTTAAAAAAAAGAAAAGATTTCAGACAGAAGCAAAGCATGCTTCCAGTGGCAGGGAACGGGTTAACTCATTCGAGACGTGCCGCATCCGGATACGCGGCATAAGCCGCGTATCCGCAGGCATCACGTCTCGAATGAGTTAATGTTTGAACAATTTGAGACGGTGCCGCATGCGGATACGCGGCTCTTTGCCGCGTCATTTTCGTATGCGGCGCATCTCGGATCATGACGCACATATTGAGGCTGAGATTATGTGTCCAGCGATGCCAGAGGAAACTTACCACAAACAGAAACCTCCACGTATACAGAGAACACCAAAGACACGAGCAACGGAATCATATGCATCACGGGAGTCGTGGATTTCAAACGCTTCCAGAACTCTTACCACTAACCATTTGCCCATGACTGAACAGTCCCGGCCATGTTTTATACCGCAAACCGCTACAGCAATAAAACAAAGCATGAAAACAGTTACGCATTCTAAACGGAATGCGGAAAAAATAAACTGCAGCTAAAAACATCCTTTTCAGGTGCAGCTGACTAAGAAAAATAGCGACGCATTCAAAAACACATAACAAAAACAACAAAGCTCCAAGAAAGGGCTGGGAAAGGCCATGTTCGGACATCGTATAATCAGTGTATTAGTACTCTAGTCAGATGGCTCAGGCAGTTCTAACTTCTAAAATCGTCTGTTCAGCTTAGAGAAAGATGGTCTGACAGTGGTAACCCATTCGTAGCGTTTGATTGCATCGACCACATACATTGATTAGGCTACATAGCATTCACTATGTTATCTCCAAAATAGTGTCTGGTTAGCTTAGTGCCAACACTGGTTGGCCAAAATGTTCATGAACCATGCTTTACGGTTTCAATTAATTAATGCCACCAGTATCAGTAACGTCTTCTGAATTGAACATGAACAAAACTAAATTAACCGGCCCATAAAGCCCTGACATGCTACGACAAAATGAGGATCGACCCTGATAGTTCAAGGGTGGTGTCAAAATAGCTTGGCGCCTCTAGGCGCCAAGCTATTCTGACACCACCCATAAACTATCAGGTTCGATCTATCTTCGGAATTGTGACGTAGACCTCAACGGGAGTCTAAAATATGGATGATAATGTCATCCTAAAGATGCACCGAGTCGACTGTTTTGGCTCAGTCCGGAGGGTAGAGTATTGTTTGATTAGCTTGGTACCCGAAAGGGCACAAATATAATCAAGCACCATCAATGAGCTATTATGGTCGAACGGCCATCCACTAGTCGCGGAAGCGAAGGGAACACAAAAACAACCAGTCGGTCAAAGAACTGAAACGAGACGCGAGCTTAATGAGAGCCATGATAGTAAGCTGGGGACATCGCTGAGTAGCGGTCAAGTACACGCGGCCTCGGATTCCGGTGCAGGTCACTTCAGAGGTCACTTTGAACAAAAGTGTTATTGGTTTTGGGTGGAGCTGTTAACCCATATCCTACTGAGGCTAAAAGCTTCAACTTTGTACACTGCCATATGCAAGCTACAGTATAGTACTTACAGATAAGCAGATATAGACCAATGGCTTCCGTTCAAGGGTGGTGCCAGAATAGCTTGGCGCCTAGAGGCGCCAAGCTATTCTGGCACTACCCTTGAACTATTTTAGTCACACTTATTTCACACACTGGTGTATTCCGAATAATGAGGGTTAAGGACGCAAGAACGTGAACTGTGAACATTCTGCACTATATCGTGTCAGTTGTTGCAAACCCAGACCAAATAAAAAGGGTGACTGCCAAGCGTGTAAAACTCAAAGAAAATGTCAACAACAAAAAACAAAAACGCACGCACGCTTAGAAAAGACAATTATAATAGAAAGAAACACGCTTAGAAAAGACAGTTACAACACTTTGTGTCAGTTGTAACCGTTTTTTCTAAGCGTGTTTCATCAGTTTCTTCGTCGAGATTTTCTTGGATCTAACGCGGAGCCGTTCTGTGTTAGACAACCGACTGCTGGTGACTGGATGACAGAGATAAGAGTCAGTATTCAAATGCTTCTCATCTCATACAGCTTCTCATCTGATCATACACACAGTCACCGGGCCGACGTGCACCAACTAAGGTCGATGTCGGTCCCAGGACGTTTGGCTTTTTATTTTTTATTTTATTTTATTTATTTATTTATTTATTTATTTATTTATTTTTTATTTTTTTTTGGGGGGGGGGGGGATATTTTGGTGTTGTTTTTTTTTTTACTCGGCCTACGAAAAAGCCAAGCTATATACTGGAACTGACGTCACTCTTGAACAATCGCAGTCAACTGATCTGTCCTTTGAACGTGTACGGCCTTCAGACGACCGGCAAACTTCTAAATTTATAAATAGTCCACTTCAGCTGAGTGTGTTACTAGTAGGTCGACGAGGGATCCCCCATGTCGCCAATGTTATGAAATTACCTTTCTTGTGTCTGACTGATAAATTGTTATCAAGGTAGCTTTACGAGTTGTCAAACATAGCTTATGCAACAGCCATACTTGGAAACCTTCACCGATACCCACAGCTATCCCTCTGCGAACCCTTAGAACCATCTATAAGAGGCATAGATTCTCATGAGCCCCTGCATTCGCAGGGGCTCATGATAATCTATACCTCTTGGTATAGTTTTAATAATGTTTTTATTCTGGGTTTCCTCAAACTGAGAGGTATATTGTAGGCAGAAAGAGACAAGAACTGCGGTGAATAGTGTAATGGTGGGCCCGCCCTGATAAAAGGCGCGTAATACCATAGATATATCAGACTATCATAGCGGATCGGAGACATAAGAGTTAGTTTTTAAAAAAAAATGCTAGTAAAATATATCCCAGTCTATACGCGAACGGACAGAGAGGGAAAGTGCCCAGAATTCCGACGAGTGTGGGTGCGAGTCAGTTATCATCAAGCTGTCGTGAGCTGGCACATATCAAACCCGGAACGACCGTATTTCCTCCCCTCCATTTTGTTCCTGCGGCTCCCTGGATGACCAAAAGCTTTTCGTATATTTAGCTCATGGAAAGTAAAGGATTACTGAAAATCATATCTCCACGACACAATAAAAACGCGAATTTTTCACCGTAGCCTTTTCCTTTGTAAATATGCTTTGTTCCAGGTTTTGTTTTTCTACACAGTTTGTTAATGTTTTAAAAGGAGTGTCATGTCTTGCGTGAAGACATTATGGTAATTTAACTGCAGCGACAAAATTATGACACGTTTAGTACAAAATCGAAATGGACTTCTCAAGCTAAGTTTTATTTTGCGCACGTAGTCAAGGAAAAAGGAAAGGGACTAACGGGACGGCTGGGTCTGCCGTCCGCTGTAATATAAACAATTCCGACGCTACCGTGGGTGCTACTGGGCTCATGGGGCCATGCTTCTTCGAGAGGTATCGAGAGGCAACGCAAGCTCCGAGCGGTTCGAGAGAGAACTGTATCCGTGGCACGTAAGTTTGTCATACAATGTGCTGGTGTCTATTCACTAGAGGACTGGAACAATTTCACAAAATATTGCCGTACGTCTTTGGCTCTTTGGTCGTTGGATTAACACATTCTACCGTAGGACCGAAATCCCAAAATTTTGAAGTTGCCCTCCGAAAGACTGTATTACAATTCTAGACACAGATCGAGCATGATAGTTCAAGGGTGGTGCCACAATAGCCTATGGGCGCCAAGCTATTCTGGCACCCCCTTGAACTATCATGCTCATCCATGTCTTGCTGCGGTGTGTCGGGGCTGAATGAGTTAACAAAGATTTCAGAAACACCACTCTGCAGTCACTGACATTGAAAGGGTTACATTGAAAAACGCTCCCATCTGATAGTCTCTGGTCAGATGTCTTTATTCAGTGTTATTTTTTTATGACAATGTTTGACTGTGACAAACTTCCGCGTATCTATAAGTGGCAACGAAGCACGATCGGGGACCCTACACACCCACCTTTACTTGCACCCTCTCAAACTACCGTAAATACTGTACAGTAACACGCTAAACATGCCAAACAGACACTAAAAAAAAAAATAAATAAAAAAAAAATAATAAAAAAAAATCCGCTACAACTGAGGGGTGGCGGGGAAGTAGCAAAACGTCTTCGGGCCCACCACGGCCGCAGTGGCCACAACCCACTGCGGCCGTCGTGGGCCCGAGGACCTTTGCTGACTGGATTTGCTCCTAAATTCAACACAGGCACTTCGGCACTCTGTATTCTATGGGACAAGTGTTACGTTCTCCACCTGATATTTGCAGACCTTTTTTTAGGCTGTTCACACTTCTGCCGTGTGAAGGCAAATGACAATAAGTGTATTTTGTGATAAGCGAGATTTAAAAAAAAAAATGTAAATACAATGTAAATACTGCTTTTCACAAACATGAATTTCCTGTAACGTTGGGGAAAGCCAAACAAAAATCACTTACGTAGGTAAACTTACTCATTCAGTACTGAAAAAAAACAAACTGATCGATCATGATATGATAGTTCCAGGGTACTGCTAGATTAGCTTCGGTCCTCTCGTGTATGTAGGCCTGTGTATGAAAGACAGAACTTTGCACCATATATGACTATCATCCACCTCTTGAGACCGATGCGTGGCATGGTCAGTAGTGGGGAAGCAAAAGGTTCTCAGCCGACGTCAGCCGCCAGCCAGTGCGCGAGCCAAATACCGCTGACATCAGCTGAGGACCTTTTGCTTCCAAGGTGTGCGGGACGCCTTCCGGCATATTTCAGACCTAAAGAGGTTTGAAGAGCCAATGTCAACAGACGTATCTGACTGTCGGCGTTCAGTATTGTTAGGGGGAATCCTTGCTTCTGTGCCGTACAATAACTGCCTCGTGCATGGGACGATGGCATAGCGTTTGTACATGTACAGAGTTAGATTGTTGTACTTTGTCCAAACTAAAGAAAGTTTGCAATGTTTTTTTTGAAAATTGTTTAAAATCTTTGGCGAGTAATTTCACTACTGAAGACGTCTGACATAACGCCACAGATCGTATTTATTATAAGGACTTTGATACCACTTTCAGACAACCCTTTCTTTTCGGCACACACTATTGTAAACAACTTGTCCCTGCTCTTCATGAGCAAGTACGTCCCATTAGTGTTCAACACTTCTCGTCTCATAAAAATAAAAAGAGCTTCGTGTAATCGACTTTACACCCATTTTCCTTCGGTGTGCTCAAACAGAAAAATCAGTAATAAAAACGTTAAGCAGCAATAACAAAAATAACGACAGCTAAAATAAACAGTGGTAAAATGCCTGCCACCAGTGCGTGAGGTGCAAGCTTCGATGGCAGACCATTGCGGCGTGGGGTTTTGTCGGTCTCTCCTAACCCTTTTATACCTGCGGTTCAGTGCCGGTAACGCGCTACCGACAGACAAAGGGTTAATCCGGGTACCATAGATCTTCCTTCCCCATCCTATTTTGGTACCGGTTTCAAGCCACTTTATAAATTTCAAAGACAAGCTATCAAAATTTCAATAAACTCCAATAGCAGAGCTGACATTTCGCACCAAGTGAATGAAGCGTGTTTGTATCGTAGAATGTACTGTATATGTGTTCAAAACTCAGTGTGTGAGTGAACGAGCGTGCGTGATGGGTTCGGTTCACAGTGCTTTGAGGGATTTATCATAAATCGGGTCAAAAGCGCCCAAATGATAACCAGTTTAACAACAATATAATAGAAATAATAATAATAATAATAGTTATTATTATTATCATATTATTATTATTATTATTATTATTATTATTATTATTATTATTATTATTATTATTATTATTATTATATTGTTGCTATGCCGACTATCACTTGTGCGCTATTATTATCATCATCATCATTATTATTGTCATTATTCCGACTAATATGTCATCACTGGCGATTTCCGGAAGCAGGAGCTGTCGTGGTGAAATGAGATGCCCCTCCTCTCTCTTGCTGACCTCATGCACACCTCTGATTGGTCTTCAGACAAACGTCAGTTTCCTTAGTCAAGGACACCGAAAGGCCTGTATAAAAGGGGTCATGACTGTCTAACTTCCGGAAGTGATCTTTATTGATTCATGTTTCCCCTTAACTCAATCAAGACGTCCCGCATCAATAGCTGCGAAAGTGTCGTAGTGCGTTGCCGCCGGCAACGCTCTACGTCAATTTCGCAGCTATTGATGCGATGCACAATCAATTATTTTACCGTGATTCTTACAAAAAATAACGTTTACAAGAATAATAGCCGCAAACTGAGGATTCACAGGTTCCAAAGCCGGCCGTGTGCTGGTCTGCGATTTTAGACCTTGTGTGTGTTGTTCTGTGAGTTTGGATCTTGCGGCTTCGAAGCCGCAATGTTCAAAATCACAGACCAACACACACCAATTTAAACTAGGGCTGAAATATCGTCCAGGCACGCACGGACGTGCAAAGGAGCGTACTCATCTGAAAGAAACCTGTACCTCTTCTAGTTCAGGTTACCCCGCAGCTGTAGTCTGCTCTCATCCACACATTTACAAAAGGCATGGAGTCTCACGGTCCCGTGCAAAATGCAGAGGCTCATGGGAATTTATGCCGCTTGCTGATAGAGACGGACAGCATTTTGTACTCACCCTCAGGTGAACTAGGTCGCTGGGTTTTCTGTCGACGACTCGTGGGGGCCTCATGCCGTTATCGCCGGCCTGTCAATGTTTGGCCAAAGTGCGCTGATCACAGGCCGCCGGGGAAACTAATACAAGTAATGTCCCTTGACAGCGGCTCCCAGCTCTGTAGAGGCTGGGAGCCGCTGTCAGGGGACATAATTAGTGTAGGCTTTCGTTTCTTGTGAGGTGGTCAAAGCGGTCACGTTTTTATGGCGACGTTGAAATGGTTCACGCATTCCGTCAATAAAGCAAACTAGCCATGCACGATATCGATGTCCTTCTAGCATGGTGGGGAGTAATCGCTACAATGCACAAGGGGGCAAGGGGATTGGCTTTGTTTATAGTGTGGGGACTCTTTTCTAGTTGAACTCCCCTTCCCTCTGGCCAACGAGTCTCTCCTTTATCCCCCTCCGCCCCCCCCCCCCCCCCCCCCCCACACACACCTCGCACTCTTAGCAGAAATCACAGGCATTTGGAACTGACACAATGGAAATAAAGTTTATTTAATGTGTGTGTGTGTGTGTGTGTGTGTGTGTGTGTGTGTGTGTGTGTGTGTGTGTGTGTGTGTGTTTGAAGAACTGTGGGAAGAGGGGTGTAACGCACGCAGACTTGCCCACAGTCGTACGCACAGACTCTCGCACAACAGACGCATACACCGCCACTGACTCAGACGGGCGCATTCATGCGGTAAAACTCAACACACGGGCTCCCTTTCTAAAGTAACTTTTATACACTAGTAAACAATAAAAGAAGAATGCTCACAAAACTATCAAGCTATATACATCACTCCTTCCCCACTATCACGTCTTAATATCACATACACACACACACACAATATCCTTGCCAGGCTAGGTATCAGTTCTCACTGTCTCCAACCTGTTTGATGTTATTGCCTGGTTACGTTGGTCCTTCTCACGTCTAGGCGTGCAAGTCCGTTGTACGCTCTTTCCTGTCGTCCTGTGTCTTTACCACGGACGTCCTCGTACTCGTACCGCAGTTCTCGCTGTGATCCGGGTATCTTGGTCCCGATCCGACTCACTCTGAGTGAAGAGCTGGAGGGATGACCTCACGTTAGGTCCCGCCTGTGACTGACGTCTCGGCGTCCGTCGTTCCACTCTTTACAAGCACTCTAAACACAACAACAAGGATCCAAAACATAACGCTTGCTAAACACACAACATATTGGATGACATGAGAAACATTACGTAACCTGGCTGATACAAATAACTCACGTTCATTCATACACACGTGCTTCATAACCCGACTACTTCCGTAACACCCACATATCTCTGTCACTATCTTTTAACAGACTATAGCCTAACACTCTTGCTATCCACTACTCTATACACTGGAAAAGACTATGCTTAACCAACCGCGTACTACCTTTATAGCGACTTAAGCATACACACCTTACATTCCTTTAGTCATCCATCTCGGTAAATAACTGTATACCAAAACACCGGCTAACTACTTCACTGAATTCTAAACCAACATAACTGAACCAACCCGGCCAACACTATACAAGCAAATTACTCTTAGCAACGTATACTGTCTTTAACTAAGCAACTATCAATACTACATATATAGAAACATACCTGAATTCTAGGTTTCAGAGTCTTGGAATACGGGCTAGGTATCTCAAACACATCTGATCCCTCTGACAAGAAAGCCCGTACTAACGTATTTCTGCTCTGACAGACTAAACTTTTGCCTACAACTCACTTACTTACTTACGCCTGTCACCCCTACCCGGGTATAGGCCGTCGACGAGAGACCTCCAGCAACTCCTGTCCTGTGCTTCTCCTTCGATTCTACTACAACTCACTAACGCTCACTAAAACTCCCCGTGTTAAACATGTCTTAAAGATTTCACGTGGATCTCGGCCTCACGGACTATCGGCACAAAACAAACCGTTAACAAAAACCGTACCGTATTTATCCTACTGTGTGAGCACTATGTACGAGCATAGAGCTTCATCACAAGGGGTTTGACTCGAGAACAGACAATCTGTCGCAACAATCTTATCAACTTATCAGCGGTAGGACATAAGATCCCTTGATCACAGTCGTTGCCGTGCGATGATGTTCATTTACTTTTGAAACGGTGAAAATGAACACAACCTACTGTCCATAGACAGGGGCCTACATTGACTTATCCAGAGGGTTAAAACATTTCCGGTCAGCGACAACAGGTCCTCTACCGCGTGTTCCATTGCACAGGCTGTTGCCGGGTTCATTACAGTTTGGTATTTATCATATAAGGATGTAGATCTGATCTGGCAAAAGACAGTAAGTCCATATTTTTGGAAGAACGAAATTTTCATTGTGTTACAATGAAAATCTCGCTTTCCACAAAAATGGACTGAAACGTGGTTGTCGTAGGCGTAGTATATACAATCACGCCAGACGCACGCACGTAGGGTTCTTGTAAAGAAACTTCACTCAGCTGCAACTCGTCACACGTGGCACAAGGTTGTAGACCACAATGGAGTAACAGTTCCAACAATATTTTAGTGCAGTGATGCGATCTCCACACAATGCATCCACAAATCCACCAACACTGATACACTGTCTCCTCTACAATGCATCAACACTTTTGACACACTGCGTCTCTCATACAATGTACACACATACTTCCTAACACTGTCTTTTATACTATATATACTAATGGTCAAAACTTAAGGGCCACCCCACTTTTTTGTGTCATTGTTTATCGTCACAAGTACGCTAATAAAATACAATGTTCTTTCGATCCAAATGGGTTAAAAGTTGACCTTAGACAGTTCACTGTTCAGGGAACAATAGATAATAATTCATCAATTTCCACGAGTGTCAAATCCACGTGAAACATCGTCAGTTTTTGTGAAAAGCTGTGCGATATTGGCAAGCGTACCAAAGGCAGGCAGGTGGAAAAACTCGGTAAAGTCGTGATGCACGTTCTAAAGGGGTCAGTCGTGAACACTGAGCACTTCTGTTTTATTACAAATACCGGTACAGTAGGGGCATAATTGTCACTTTCCTAACCATGCCACCACGACGAAACCTAACGCCAGTAGATCAAGGCCGGGCGCTAGCATGGCTGCAGGATGGAATTTCCGGACGAGAAGTTGGGAGACGTCTTAGGGTGTCCCATTCAGTGATCCAGAGGCTGCTGGCACAATTCCAAGAAACTGGAAGGGCAGAACGACAACCCTGCTCAGGACGCCCGTGCTGCACCAGCAGAAGGGAGGACAGATACCTCTGTGTGGCGGCTCTGCGCGACCGAACTGTCACGTCAACCACTCTGCGACGTCAACTGATGCAAGCTGCAAACGTTAACGTCAGCAGAAGCACAGTCTGCCGACGTCTGCGCGAAATTGGCCTGGCTTCATGCAGAGCAGCAGTGAGAATACCCCTCACTCCAGCTCATCGCAGAGCCCGGGTTGCCTGGTGTCGTCAACATGTGAGGTGGAACAGACTCCAGTGGACTCAGGTTCTGTTTACTGGTGAGTCACGGTTTACTGTGTCCTTCAACGACTACAGGGTGAGGGTCTGGAGACGCCAGGGCGAGCGATTCACGGATGGATGCGTCCAAGAGGTGGATCGCTACGGAGGAGGCTCGGTCATGGTCTGGGCAGGCTGCAGTAGGAAAGGCAGGACTTCCCTCCACGTCATCCGAGGCACCCTGACTGGACTGCGCTATCGGGACGAGATTGTGCAGCCCCTCATCCAGCCAGCTCTCCAAGCCATAGGCGACAATGCTGTTCTGCAGGACGACAACGCTCGACCTGATCGCGCCCGTGTGGTGGATGAGTACCTTTAGCAATGGGGCATCATGAGGATGGAGTGGCCAGCTCGTTCACCGGGTGAGCTGATCTGGCTCCCATCGAGCACCTCTGGGACGTGCTGGGGCAACGTGTAGTCAGCAAACTCCCCCCCCCCCCCCACACACACACATACCTCAAAGCGTCCCCCAGCTGACGCACTTCCTGCATCAAGAGTGGGAAGCGATCCCACAACATGTTCTCCGAACCCTGGGGAACTCCATGCGTCAACGCTGCATTGAATGCTTGGCTGCAAACGGTGGGTACACTCGCTCTTGACTGGACCAGTCTTGTGTGACTTTTCAAATGAGGGGTGGGTGAACATTCTAACGTACTGCTGTTGTTACAATTGCTCGATTTACTCAAAACGTAAATGAAATTGTTACTGAATAAATTAGCAAAGTACTGACTCCAAGTACTGTTACATTATTTGTGTGGTGGTGTCGGTGCGTCTGCGATAAAAAGTGGCCCTTAAGTTTTGACCATTAGTATATTACAGATTTCCAGAACAATCCAGCAAATTCTCCCAATACAACCAATCAGAAAAGTAAACGTAACCAAAACTCATTAATATTCATTAAAAAGGAACTCTCCAGAAGCTACTACAAAATTTCCACTACCCTGTAAGCACCTTTGATACAATGTTATGAAATGTTGCCCACAACTTTGACGTCATATCAGTCTGAGGTCAGTAAAAAGATCGCGACCCTGCGCGATCCTTCCAGTCTAATGTAGCGAAAATACGTGTCACAACAAAAATCGATCGGAAGTCTCTGTGCAAAAGAAAATGAATCCTACTAAAAAGGTGCGTAATTCTTATCCAAAATAACTCAAATGAATATCGGATCTTTCCTAAGATTAACAAAGAATAACACAACCACAAACGTGACATGGACTTCTTGTCGTTTGCTAAATAGGGCAGTAGTTTACTATGGAGCCAGTTTAAACAATGCGGTCAGAAGCACTTGCAGTGTTGTATTGTAGATAAGCTTGTAACATAGTTCTAAATCCTTAATTATAATTTACCTTGTAAGTTTACACCAGTAAGTGTTTATAAATGGCTGACATCTTGACAGCCGCTGACGATGCCGCTCGGCGGAGTCATGGGCTTAACTCATTAAGCCCCGACACACCACAGCAAGACAAGGATCGAGCATGATAGTTCACGGGTGGTGCCAGAATAGCTTGGCGCCCCGCATAGGTGCCAAACTATTCTGGCACCACCCTTGAACTATCATCCTTGATCTGTTTCTAGAATTGTAATACAGTCCTTCAGAGGGCAACTTCAAAATTTGGGGATTTCGGTCCTGGGGCAGAATGTGTTAATATCTGTATGAGTTATTAGTTATTGGGGTTTAACGCCGAGCAGGCGACTAAAGCCATCTCACGGCGGGAAGAGTAAAAGTCTGGTCAACCAGACCAAGAGAAAGGTCTTAAAACATGATGTAAATACAGTTTAAAAGTATTCTTGGCTAAAAAAAAAAAAAAAAAAAAAAAAGTCGCACAGGTCAATCGCACATGTCTACATACTTTTTAAGTTCATAAGAACAGTCAGATTTATATAGACTACAGAGACTTAGATTTTGTAAAACAAATTGGCTTCCTTTAGAAAGCGGAAGACTGTCTCCGGGGGAACTTACCGAAACAAAACCTTCATAGCGTCTGCTGTATAGTAGCCCGAGACTACTTGAGCTGCTAATACTACTACTAACATCAGACGCTGGTGAAAATACGATATACCGTCAAACACAAGCCTAGTTAGTCGCTCAAACGTGTCTAAACCGGGTTAAAAGTGTTGATTCTGAGCCCACACGATTTTCATGGAGACTGCTTAAACTGGTCTTACTCGTATTGTACGGTTTAGATCTTGTCCTTGGCCCTTTGCGAAGGGGTACTATAGAAGAAATGGTACTATTTATCAACAATTGTAGTATGCACCATCCCACGCTGTAGCCCAACCGTAAGTCTATCATCGTTATAGATAATAAACTTATGGTTTTCAGTACCTACTCAGTACATGTTACGGAAATTCATCACAATGCATCCACATCCCCGCTCCCCAAAGGAAACAGAAAAAAAAAAAATCAAACCTGTTTTTCAGTTATCAAGAATGTTCAAGCTTGCTGTTAACACATTCAAGATGTGCCGCATTCCCATAGGTGGCTTTTTGACGGATACGACACGTCAGAAATGAATTAACAGACAACAGTGTGCACAGCCCATTCATTATCGAATGCACACACACACACACACACACACACACACACACACACACACACACACACACACACACACACACACACACACACACACACACACACACACACACACACACTCAAACTTTCAGTCATAAGGTCCACGAGGGATAACCGGAGCAGACGGTACGATGTATTCTGAACTGAGAGAACACATAAGACAGAAACATTGTACTGCTGACACTAACTCCGTACGACAAACTTGAACAACGACAAATTTGCACATCGTACGGCTTGCCTAACATCGTATCGCAAAACTTCGTACTGGTCGCACGCTTCTTTAATCCATAAAGCTCTGAAAGGATGTGGATCTACCATGATATTTCAAGGTTGGAGTCAGGAACAGCTTGGCGCCTCTAGGCGCCAAGCTATTCTGACACCAACCTTGAAATATCATAGTCGACCTGTGATGTAGACCTCAGAGAATATCAACAAAATTTGATAATTTCGTCCTCAGGGCTTAAGGCGGGTTTAATTTAATTTGATAGTATTTCAATAAGACTATAAGCCGTAATATGCCAATTTTGGGATTGGAATGCAAATAATACCCATTTTTGGGAACACGGGGACCATGTATCCGCTTCTTCAGTAGTTGTACGCAAGCCACTAAGCGGTAATAAAATGAATGGATACGTGTACGTAAATATGGACCGAAACGTGCTTCCGGTACAGTTAACCCCCTTGAAGACTGACTATGATTTTCCGAGTGTAGTCCACGATAAGCGTGACGCCTTCCCTGGAACCAAGCGTGTCAGGCACTGCCCTTGAACTATCAATATCGGTCCATCTCCCGCTGTAGTTCATTCGGGCTGAATGAAATGAGCCAAGTTATTGGTTCAGCGGCCAGCTCCATCATTTCTGTCGAGTCCAGATTCTGATTCCCAGCGTACTGTTTATGATAATAGAAGGATCCAAACCAGTCAGACACAAACTTCCTAATGCACAAAAGGCCATCGGGCCGACGTCGGCCCGATGGCCTTTGCGCATTGGGTTAGAGCTATCGTGATCACATTTTCTCCCATTTTCATGGTTAGAACAGGAGCATCACTCCTTCGTTGAAGGAGTGATCACCCTGTTCAAACAGGATCGTGGCGGACTACTTGATTGTGCATAAGTACAAAATTCCGTGTGGACTGAATAAACTTAAAGAATGATATAAAGTAATGTACATGATAGTTAAATCCGATCCCTCTGTGTCCTTTGGCAGCAATGGGCCCCTCGACAATAAACGTTGTTCTGTTCTGTTCTGACTTAACAAGTACAGTTCATACAGTTAGTGCCGGTCCGTGCCACCGTGACTCGGGTTCTGCCAGCGTGTCCATTTTTGTCTACCGTATTAAAGATCCTCAAAAATAAATAATAATAAACAGTTGCCATCACAAAGAGAATACAAGTCTTCATTAACAACTGCCTGCGCAAGATCCTAAATATCCATTGGCCAGAGACCATCAGCAACAACGAACTCTGGAACAGAACCAACCAGCTGCCTGCAGAAGACGAAATTAAACAACGACGTCGGAGATGGATAGGGCACACCTTACGTAAGCCAGCAGACAACATCACCAGGCAAGCCCTAACATGGAATCCACAGGGCACGCGTAAAAGAGGCAGACCAAGAAACACATGGCGCCGGGAACTGGATGCAGACCTTAAGACCATGAAGATGACCTGGAACCAAGTGGAAAGGAGAGCCCGGGACAGAGACTCTTGGAGATCCTTTGTAGGCGGCCTATGCCCCAGTAGGGGTGCAAGGCATAAGTAAGTAAGTAAGTATTAAAGATACGGTAGTGTTTAGGATGGGGCTGGTCGGAGCGCCCCGTTCCGTAGGATGCAAAGGACATAACAGGCGGGCGGGGTTCATGGTCTGGCAAAGAAGTAACAAGATAAAAATGACGTCACGTCTAGCCACTCTAACCTTGCTGTTGAACGTCGTTTTGGCGCGAAGCGCCGTATGTACGTATGTATGTGTGTGTTTGTTATGTATGTCACATGATCCCCGATATTACTGTACGCACAAACTTGAAACTTGGCGAAATACTTTATTAAGTCGGTGGCTAAGACAGCCTCCGAGCATATTGTACTTGGATGTCTCATTAAAGACATAAAAGACCGTTTATAGAAAGTCAGTTGACCCAGATTAGAGTCCGCAATTTTGATTATATGCACTTGAAATTTTGGATATGGCTAGGTGCATAAAGATATTGGAAGAGTTCGTTAGCCAGCATTGTACCTCTTCAAAATTTTCCAAAAATAAAAGTTCAATGCGGAAAAAAATGTCAAAAAAAAAAAAAAAAAAAAAAAACCAACAACAACAACAAACAAAAAAAAAACAACTTGATTTCATCAGAAGAATCAAACAGTGACGGCGACGTAAAAGCACTAAAGGCGTCATTGTTTTATACTTTGTTCCTACTGAATTGACGCAAATCAGCAGCACGTTAGTGTTTTACATGTGTATGAGATGGCGCGATGTTTTCCATCCTTTATTTTTGTATGATATTTGCGAACGTATTGTGGAAAAGGTGGAATATGCATGCAAGCTCATACAGACGAGGCTTTGTGGGCATGGGCCATTCCACCTTATTCTTCAAAATGGCTGTAGCTACGCCAGCTTACAGAACGTATCATGTAGGAAGCGCCCTGTGTCTGCCGTTTGTGTTTGCCGGTGTGTGCCATCGCCGTGCGGATGATCAGGCTGTTGAGTAAGTTCGTAATCCAGCGTTGTACCTCTTCAACTTTTTGAATAATAATTACTTCATTTTTCCAAATTTTGGAGCCACTATTTATTCCCATCAAACAATCAGCCCTGGAAGAGGCTGTTTGGAACAAAACAGTCACTGAGCTCTGGAAGAGCGTGCCTTTTGGATAAGTGACGTGAAACATCAAATTCGTCACAGTGTACACGGCGTCGTGAGACCAGCGATGCCATGACGTGAAGCTTATATTGACATCATTTTGCTGCTCGTGCTATTCTTCTTTTTCAGAAGTCCTGTCGACACTCCAACCCACAGAGCGTACTAATGGCGGGAAGCGCTGTGTGTCCGTCTTTATTTGTGTGCGCCGGCGTGTGTGTTGATCAGAAGTTGGCTTAGAGAGGAGGGAAACGGATCAGAAGGATAAGCTTAAAAATATGAACAACTCTGAATGTTCCTAAAAGCAAACCGCAAACAATACGGTAGACTTTGGGATGAAATCCTCATCTTGCTGTTTTTAGAAAAGCGAGCTGAGATCTTAATCGAATGACAATGAAATCTCGCTTTTCTAAAAAAGGGACGGCAAATTCGTAAGATACGCAGACTGGGAACCTTGAATGAAGAGAAGAAGTAAACTAGGCAGGGTGGCGTTTTAAAAATGTGAACCATGTAAGTCAGTACAACAATGATAAGTAACAACGTTCAAACCGTTTAAACGCAGATGCGTTGCGGACTGTTGCCATAACCAGCAGTAATTCATACATGATGTATGACGAAGGCCTACACAGTTTAAAATGTTGAATTACTGGCATGGCGTCATAGCTCTACAATACTATCGTAATAGTAATAATATATAAAATAGTGTCAATAGTATTGCAACCGTTCAAAAGCAAATGCGTTGAGCATTGTTGCACTGAATAACGACGAAGACTATTTATAAAATGCTGAACTATTGGGATAGGTCACATAGCTCCACAGTAAGTGTATGTGTGTGTGTCTGTGTGTGTGTGTGTGTGTGTGTGTGTGTGTGTGTGTGTGTGTGTGTGTGTGTGTGTGTGCGTCTGTGTGTGTGTGTGTTTGTTTGTGTGTGTGTGTGTGTTTGTGTGTGTGTGTGAGAGAGAGAGAGAGAGAGAGAGAGAGAGAGAGAGAGAGAGAGAGAGAGAGAGAGAGAGAGAGAGAGAGAGTTGGTGATTCATCAAGTTAACAGGCAAAAGTCGCCAATCTATCCTGATTAGTCACATATCCTGCTAATCCTGCAGTCGTTGATTTTCAAGTTCTGCTTGACAACACCCAACGGCAAGAGATATAGATCCTCATGAGCCTCCGCACCTGCGGGGGCTCATGAGGATCTATGCCTCTTGCTAACACTGACCACTGGGGATCTCTGTTCCTTCAGTGGACGGCTGGGCTCTTTGGCGTTAAAATTAAAAAAATCTTCAGAGCATAATCTGCCACCACTGGCAATGACTCTAAGAGGTGAATAACGGATATAACACTAAACAGGCACCAATGTTTCATGTAGGCCTATGTCTCTTTCCCTACCGGAAAGCTATTTCCTTTAGCCCGAGTGGATTACCTGGATTAGCACCTGAGAAGGAGATCTATGATGACGTATACCGCTTATAAGTCCATACTGTAATAGTCGCCGCGCTTGACAAAATCCGTCCCTGGTCCAACCCGATTCACCTGCAAGAGGCATTGATTCTCATGAGCTCCTGCCTCATGCATGGGCTCATGAGAATCTACGTCTCTTGCTGGCAGAAACAGGCTACATTTTGTATTCAAGGACAGTTTGGAAGAAAGGTATTTCAATGCCTAAAACTTTATCCTAATAAACGTTTCATCGTCATCATCTTCGGGCTGAAATGTTTATGAGATCTTGACAGGTTTGGCTAGCACTCACATCATAAAAGTTATTGGTTACAGTTCGGGGTTTAACGTCCGCGGCACCGGAGTGTTAACTCATTCCGTCCGCGACACGCCACAGCAAGATATGGCTCGACCATGATAGTTCAAGGGTGGTGGCAGAATAGCTTGGCGCCAATAGGCGCCAAGCTAATCTGCCACCATCCTTGAACTATAGGCGCCAAGCTAATCTTCCACCACCCTTGAACTATCATGGTCGATCTGTCTCCTGAATTGTAATGCAATCCTCGGAGGATAATTCCAAAATGTGGGTATTTCGTACATTAATGGAAGGCCTATGGAGTCCTGCTTCGCAGATGCCGCCCAGCTCTTTGGACTTGAGGTCAGTCTGAAAAAGACAGAGGTCCTTCATCAGCCGGCACCCAAGGAAGAGCATCGCCCTCCCCACATCACCATCGGCGAGTCCGAACTGAAGTCTGTACACCAGTTTACCTACCTTGGCTGCATCATCACGTCAGACGCCAAGCTGGACAAGGAGCTGGACAACAGGCTGGCAAAAGCGAACAGTGCTTTCGGGCGACTATTCAAGCGGGTGTGGCACAATCAACAGCTGAAAAAAAGGCACCAAGATCAGCGTGTACAGAGCTGTCGTCCTCACCACCCTGCTGTACGGTTCCGAGTCCTGGGCCCTCTACCGCAGCCAACTACGACTCCTCGAACGCTTTCACCAGCGCTGCCTGCGTACCATCCTGGGCATTCACTGGAGTGACTATGTCACCAACGTCGAGGTCCTTGAACAGGCGGAAACTGTGAGCATCGAGGCTTTGCTGCTGCGGACACAGCTTCGCTGGGCGGGGCACGTCTCCAGGATGGAGGATCATCGCCTACCCAAGATCACTCTGTTCGGCGAGCTCGCCACTGGACACCGAGACAGAGGGGCACCAAAGAAGAGATACAAAGACGGTCTCAAGAAGTCACTTAGTGCCTGCCAAATCGACCACCACCAGTGGTCTTCGCTTGCCGCGGACCGTGACACCTGGCGCTCCACCATTCACAAGGCAGCCGTCTCCTTTGAGGACTCTCGCAGAGCTAACCTTAAGGACAAGCGGCTCAGAAGAAAAAACAGAGCTGTCGTAACTCAGAACCCTGACCAGACCTTCCCCTGCAGCCACTGCGGTCGAACCTGCCTGTCCCGGATTGGCCTCCGCAGCCACGAAAATGCCTGCAGACGACGTGGGCAAGCCCTATAGAATCTTCGTTCGCGAAGTCAAGCCAAGAGACCGGAAGGCCCTGACGGGCTGGTTATGGGGACACGAATAGCTATTGCCTATGGAGTACGTCGTGAACACTGATCAGTTCAGAGCCGCTGCAACTGTGCCACTTTGATGTATCGGGACCTTTCAACGGACGGTCATGCTATAATGAGCAAACCCGAAAGTTATTGTCTAAAATGTAATGCGCCAATAATGTGCTAACAAGAGGCATATGCGCCCTTATTTCGGCGGCAGGGTGTCATGAGAATATATGCCTAGCCTCTCGCAGACCACAGAGACTCGTCAGTGAGGCTCCATCCCTCACGCAGATTATAGTGGTCGAAGCAGGTGACTGCCTGACAATGGAGACAGTCATGGTAGCTTGACCATGAATGACGGTTCTGTTTTCTGATGTTTTGTAGTCAGTCAGCCAGTCTCTGGAATGATTGTAGTGAATGACAGCCCAAACCTACCAGCAAACTATGCACATAAGCGTGCGCTGGTCCGTGATTTTGGACCTTAGGGCCTGATGCTGTAAGGTCCAAACCACAGACCAGCCCACTGAAATAGCCTAAATATTTTTCAATCTAGGCCCTATTACACACGCGGCAAAGTTATATTTTGCGGGCTCAGTCACAAAACGCGAACAGGTGGGCGGGGCGAATGCTGATTATGATGGCTGGCTATGTCACGATGTAATGTCTCGAAATCAGAAAAAAAAAAAAGACTCTGACACAGTTAACATTTCGAATATAACAAAACAGTGCCAGGCGACCGAACATTTTGTAGTTGCTAATACGTTAAGTAAGTTACGAAAAAACTATGTAACTGGGACTTCTGCAATGGTGTTGATACTGATATGAGGACATCATCACTGAGACCACCAAAGTAAATATTGAGAATAAGAGTAATTTATTGTCAACGAAAAGTAGTGGAAAATGGTTTTACGGGTTCGCAGATAATAGACAAAGTAAGATATCATTAACCCTTTAAGCCCTACGGGTGCTTTTCTCAAATTTTTGAAGTGTTACTGAACGACTTTGTATCAGTTGCAGGAGGTAGACTGATCATGATAATTCAAGGGCAGTGCCAGATGAGCTTGACGCCTGAAGGCGCCAAGCTCATCTGGCACTACCCTTGAATCATCATGATCAATCCGTCTTCTGCTGCAGGGTCCTGAGGCTAAATGGGTCAATTAAAAACTGATTATACGCATATATTCACACACATTTCTCCACTCACTGTAATGCTGGACTGATAAATCGACCCAGACGCCACATTTATCCGTCACTACCCTTGAACTGTCAGGGCCTATCCTTCCTCCGCCTTATACCGACACTGGTAAATGAGGAAGATTAGTCTATGACCAAAACACCTGTAGCTAACAGTGACATGCACGTGTGTTATAGCGGCGCGTAGGCCTACAGGCACATGTAAAATTTACACTACTTGTATTTTGGCTGTGTGGAAACATGCGTGCAGTACACCAACAACACTTATGGTAGATGATTTCATTGCAAGTCAGTAAGGTTGAAAACTTGCCGCAAAACAAACAAACAGACAAACATACAAACAACGGACAGACATACAGACAGACTAAGACAAATAAAGGACCAACTAACGAACGTACAACTGAACGAACGACAAACTAACGAACGAACAACTGAACAAACGACGAACTAACGAACGAAAAACTGAACGAAAGACGAACTAATGAACGAACGACAAACTAACGAACAACTGGACAAACTAACGAACGAACAACTAGACGAACTAACGAACGAACAACTGGACGAACTAACGAACGAACAACTGGACGAACTAACGAACGAACAACTGGACGAACTAACGAACGAAAACTGGACGAACTAACGAACGAAAAACTGAACGAACGACGAACCAACGAACGAACAACTGAACAAACGACGAACTAACGAACGAACAACTGGATTCAAACTAACGAACGACGAACTAACAAACGAACGCGAACGACTGAACGAACCAACGAATGAACAAAAATATAAACATGCAAACTTGAGTCAGTCTATCTCAGTGATGCATGTCTGTTGATACTGACTTGACCTTGTACGGGCTTGAGCCACACTCACTATGACATACACGAAATTCCTCAGGCTGCAGGATACCAGGTTTGCATACTACAAGCAAAATGTGTTTAACACACTGATTCGAGACATTGTAATTCGGATACGCCGCACGACGTTCGGCTAACATATGGTGCTCATACGACGAGTGTAGAGTATAGGTTCTGTACATGTACAGCGGCGCAAAAGAAAGTGAAACCAGTGCCAGATTCACTTTCTGGGTCGTTCTTGTGAAAATCATCACCGGCGGAGTCGGTGGAGTCAAAACTCGATCACCTCAGTTCAGTCACGGGCAAGGAACATATACGTAAATAAAGTCCGCAAGAGGCATAGATCTTTGAGCCCCCGCATCCTGCGGGGGCTCATGAAGGTCTATGCCTCTTGCACATGAAGGTTGTTCATTGAAGGATAGAAGAACTTCATAGTGAGTTTCACACTGACGGAGTTTATAAACAGGTGCAGGCTCGTAATATTCACGGCTGAACTGAATGTCAAACAGAACGGTGAAGAATGTGAACCTACTACGGCTAATTGGAGCAGCAAAACCAACCGAAGAGCCCAAATCCAGATGGCATGTACGTTGGCCTACTTTCTTATACTGCCTGGGGACTGAAGCGATAATCGGAGTAGATCCATTCATCCATCCATCCATCCATCTGTCCGTCAGTCCCTCCCTCCAAATCCATCTACCCACTCACCTGTTCCTGTTCCTTTATTCACTCATTCATGAACAATGATGCTCAAACCTTGGTTTAAAACTTGAACCAGCTTTGCGGTAGATGTCCTCTACCGCCGGACTGACTACTAGGAGATGGCGGAGCGATTAATTATGACAGTTCATGACGGAGACAATAACTGACTAAAGCCGGCCGACTGACGCGACACACGGCGTCACTACACACAGAGGACAGGACAGGACGGGACAAGCCGGGTAAAGCAAGACAAGACCGTGGCAAACAAGACAAGATTAAGGCAAGACTGACACATCCGTAGTCACAGAGTAGGTCCGAACGGCCACATCGGTAACGTACGCTAACCCTTGACTGCCCCGAAAATGCGCGCCGGAACACCACTAAAGAAAGACACAAAGAACATTATGAGCCCTTTGGTGCTGGATGTAGACTCTTAAAATTCTTTGCCTCTTGCTAGCCTTATGTGACCGTCCAAGAAACATGGATACAAATTGGTCTCGGCAAGAGGCATAGATCCTCATGAGCCCCCGCAGTCTATGTCTCTTGCACTTGTTTCTCAGTTTCAGTGATGGATGGGTTACTTGTTGAAATATCCACAGTATCCTGAAAGCCATAATGTGAGTAGTCTTAGTTAATTAGGTCTCTGTACTTACTACTGTTGATCTGCCAATAGTCCCAGTGTTGTTCCCGTCTGTTTCGCACGTGCACCTCAATGCGTGCTGTCGGTACTTTCATTACAGAGGCTCCTGACAGCACAGGGCCAAACATGAACACAACCAACACACAGCAGTCAAAGAGACGCAGAGTTCTTGAAGTCCTGAAACTCATTGCTATCGGCCGGCTGAATCTGTCTCCTTGTCTGGTTTAAAAGCCAGCAAGTGAAGCGGCGGTGTGGGTGATTCAGTAGTTACAGGCTTTGTAAGTTACCTGCAGTAGCCGGACTGAATAACTTGAGACGTGACACTGTCAGGCGCAACCTTTAACTCCAACTTTGCCGATAAGTCAGTTCCCAACACTGGTCGACGAATATTTGAGTATAGTTTTATAACAGTTGGTACACTAATGAGGCGGCCTTTTTCGATGCCTCTCGGCAAAGTTGAGCCGAGTGCGGTTCAGACACGGTCTCGGTGTTCAGTCAATCGGTCTTGTTAGTTGCCGATATGAGTTGAACAGAAGAACGCTTTTCCCACGGTTCAGCCGGCAGCGCCACCGTTTCTAAAAGACGTTGAATAGATTTGTTTGGGCTGGAACGGGACGAAGTTTTCCGGCTTCAGCGCAATCACCATCCCGCGTCATCTGTTAACCTTTATCATTCAGATACACCCATCATCGCTTGAAATAAAGTTGACTGATAATGATTTCAAGGGTGGTGCCAGAATACTAGAGCTTGGCGCCTCAGGCCGCGCCAAGCTATTATGGCACCACCCATGAACTAAAACAGTTGATCTATCTCCTCATCTGTAGCCTTTATAGGACAATAAGCAAATGTTGCAAAATCAGCCTCAGGATGTAATGGCCGGTTAAACTTCAGTTTGTAAACTCGTTGCTGAAAAAATCATAGGCGCCGGCACTTGACCAAGCCAGATTTACCAGTAAACAAAATTAAGCGATGCCCAAATTGTTTAGTTGCACAATAATTCTGAACGCCCCTTTCAAATTAAAAAGCAACACATGTTTTTTTTTGAGCGGCGACTTGATTTGCTCAGCCGGCATACAATTCTTGGTAACGGTTGCGGAGCCCAGTTAACCCATTCAGCCCTGACGCACTACAGCAGGAGATGGGTCGACCATGATAACTGAATCTAATCTGGCACTGCCCTTGAATTATCATGGTCGATCCATCTCCTGTAACAGGTGCATAGTCGTTAGATGACGCCTCAGCCAAAAATTTGGGAAATACGTGCGTCGGGCTGATGAGTTAACCCCTTCCCAGCCAGTGATCATGGATTTCGCTTCAAAAACCACTACGCAGTGATCGACGTGACATTTGCGTGAAGAACACAATGAAACTGGGACCAAAAATAGGCACAAAGAACATAGGCCGACTAATAAGATACATAAATCCTCATAGTGCCGGAGTGCCCTCAACTGCGGGGGCTCATGAGGATTTATGTTTTTTAGCCTTGCTACGGCAGTTAAAAGGGTTAAAGTTCACAGATGTTGCAGAATGTTTTGAAGCTGTACATACACTGACCTTTTATCGCTTGCATTCACATCCGTCAATATCAGTCTAGCCTGGCCAACTGCCGCAAGAAACTGCCTCGTGTACCCAAGAACTGAACATGGCCCGGGACAACGCAGAACCACTGAAACACGCCTCGCCGAATCACAGCAGGCGTAAGAGCGGTATTCCAGACTTGCAGGCAGGTCGCTGTTCGTGAATTGGGCGATTAGGTCGTTCCTAATTCATTGAAATTATAATGTAAGAAGTTTTTTTTCGGTGTGAGTGAATATACGTGCCGTGCATAAAGATCGCTTTAACGCATTCCAGACGTGCCATCTCCGGATACGCCGTGAGCCGCGTATACGGAGGCGGCCGGCACGTCTCGAATGACTGAGTTAATGGTTTTTCCTTGCTTCACATTTTTTAGGCAGATTACTTGAAGATATCTTTAAAAAATTTAAGATAATCGATTTTTTTGGGTCTTACTTTATTATTAAGTGTTTTTCTTTTCCCCGCACTCAGGCTGAAGCATTGGTACCATGCGGATGTTCCAAAGTCTCAGCTCCTTCTATGTCACAATAATACTGAGGTTCTTAGTGGAATCCCCATGTCTTAAATAAGGCCGACGAAATCAAGGCCGCCGCGCAGCGTACGAGCCAATGCCGCGTCTGTCTCACACGGTGTGCCTTACCGCGTGGGCGGTGTACAATAAAAGATACGACCGTCCCTCGGTCTATTGCCACACGATTTACGCTACCGGCACTGCAAAGGGCATAGCCTGGATCCTCATCAGCTACTGCATTATGAAGGGACTGATAAGAACTTTACCTCTTGCTGTGAAAAGCGTTATCGTTTTCATTTACTACAGAGGGAACAAGCCGTTTATACTGAATTTAGCCTATAACTGTGTCAAGGGACGAACTGAGGGGAAAATGTAGGGGTGGGGGGAATGACTGAGGGGTAGACGCTGGGGGCGGGGTACCGGGGATCATGATTCAGTGATAGAGGGTAGGGAGTGGAGAGAGGGGGGGGGGTACGTCACAGCTAGTGAGTCAGTGTCACAATACCAGAATACGAGCTAGCACAAGTAGTGCCGGAAGCCGATTTCACTCTTTCATTCAAGCAGAACCGACTGCGTAAACAGGACCGACCATGATAGTTCAAGGATCCCACTAATGCGCAAAAGGCCATCGGGGCGACGTCAGCCGGCGCCGGGTTGGCCCGCGCCGGCACGGCCGTCCGACGTCGGCCTCAGATGGCCATTTGCGCAACGGGTAACAGCCTAAAATACTGAAATGGCTTTAGTCATGACATGCCTCCGACTGAATGAGCGGTGGACTCGACCCGCATTGAACTGCCGCCGCCGCGGAAACTGCTGACTTTTCCCGCGACTTGACTTGAATCGGCGAACGTACCTCTCAGCCAGACCGACCCGACATGCTACATGCTGGGTCTGGGAGTGACTGACTGAGGGGGACAGGACAGGAAAAGTATTATTTTGGGTACCGTAAGGAACAGTTAACCCATATCATACTGAGGCTAAAAAAGGCTTGAAATTTGTACACTGCCATATGCAAGCTACATTATAGTACTTACAGATAAGGATATAGACCAATGGTTTTAGTTCAAGGGTAGTGCCAGAATAGCTTGGCGCCTACAGGCGCCAAGCTATTCTGGCACTACCCTTGAACTATTTAAGTCAAACTTATTGCACACACTGGTGTATTCCGAATGATAAGGCTTAATAGTGAGGCTACGTTTATGCCGCCGTACTCGTGACGACTCACAACAACTTGACGAACTGTGACATGATGATCGAGAGCGGCAAAGTCACGGCGGGTAACCAGCGTGTATTAGCCGGCATAGCAACACTCCAAACAACAACGAACTGTGACATGATGATCGAGAGCGGCAAAGTCACGGCGGGTAACCAGCGTGTATTAGCCGGCATAGCAACACTCCAAACAACAACGAACTGTGACATGATGATCGAGAGCGGCAAAGTCACGGCGGGTAACCAGCGTGTATTAGCCGGCATAGCAACACTCCAAACAACAACGAACTGTGACATGATGATCGAGAGCGGCAAAGTCACGGCGGGTAACCCGGCAGCGTGTATTAGCCGGCATAGCAACACTCCAAACAACAACGAACTGTGACATGATGATCGAGAGCGGCAAAGTCACGGCGGGTAACCAGCGTGTATTAGCCGGCATAGCAACACTCCAAACAACAACGAACTGTGACATGATGATCGAGAGCGGCAAAGTCACGGCGGGTAACCAGAGTATTAGCCGGCATAGCAACACTCCAAACATCGCCAAGAGCGGGCACAGATCCATGTGCGCCCGGAGGACACATGTGCATCTACAGGCGGGGTGGATCTGAGGGGATCATAGGGGCTCCGGACCCCCCCCCCCCTCCCCCGACCCGCCGCCCCTCCCCCCCCCCCCCCCACGCCAAACTGAATTCGTTACTGATAGTGCTATATCGAAGGAGTCCCTTTCTGGCTAGTTTGGACCCCCTGCCCCCGCATTTTGATATATTTCGGCGGTTGGTGCGGAGAACCCAGGGCGCAAAGGCCGCCACTGACCGGGCCGACGTCGGCCTGATGGGCTTTTGCGCATCTGGAAGTTGCAGGAAGAGGCCGGTCCTGACACAGAGTGCGACGCTGGCGCGCCTACCCCTCCCCCCCTCATTTCCCCCGATGGCCATTAGCGCATTGGGAAGTAGCAGGAAGAGGTCCTGACACAGGCACGCTGGCGCGGCGCCTTCCCCCCTCCCCCCTCCCCCCTCCCCCCGTCCCTCGTTTCTATTTCAGTTTCGGTCACCTGGAAAGGAAGGTCTGGCTATATATGCCAGGTGAATTAATGTCCCAAACAAAGAGTCCGAAATAGCTCAGGCGGTTAAACGTCGGAGCAGGAGAGCGAAGGGAATCGCCGGGTCGTGGGTTCGAATCCCGTCCCGGCCCCGGTAGCTGGACTCACAATCCAGGGGGAAAGAACGGATTTGTTCAATAGCATTTCCGTTGAAAGGTCCTGGTAAATCAAAGTGGCACAGTTGGAGTGCGCCTGAGTTGATCAGTGTTCAGGTCGTACTCCATAGGCAATAGATTTCCCTGTCCCCCATAACCCGCCCGTCAGGGCCGTCCATGATCACCTCGGTGCTGTGGACGTTAAACCCGAACTAACCAACCCGTCCCAAACAAACAGTTGAACAGCCCCCCCCCTCCTCCCCCTTCCTCCGAAAGGTATACCGGCTGATCCGCCCCTGATCCGTATGCCTATTAGAGAGGTTTGGAGTGTTGTCTATGCTTGTGGAACCGACATTGGTTACCCGCTGTGACTTTGCTTTCGTTCATTGTTAGGAGTCACGTTCTTCGTTGAAAAAATACTCACTAAAGTAGAATGCACTGAGACGTAAAGCTGTGCCCAGCGCAGAGCTCAGTGGCGTATGATTTGCCGGCTAGTTCAAACGATCGTCATGAACGTTGAAACGGACAAACAGACAGACACACACACACACACATACACACACTCCACACACACACACACACACACACACACACTGACAGTGACGGACTGACGCACGGTCGGACCGGTGGCAGCAGCTCAGGACCGTGCGGCATGCAACTTACACACGGACTGACCGGTCGCCGCTCCGGCGCGCACTAACAGACCGCCGCACTGAGACGCACGGCGTGCGCGCGCGCACACACACACACACACACACACACACACACACACACACACACACACACACACACTGACACACACACACACTGACATACACACACGCACGCACACACACGCACGCGGTACGCACACACACACGTACGCGGCACGCACGCACACACGCTGACACACCCACCGGCTCCACACACATCATTACACACACATATAATAACAATAATAATAATACATAGTTCTTGTATAGCGCTGTTCTCCAGGAAAACACTGGACTCACCGGCTGCGCTTGCACAACAGCACACCCTCTCTCTCAGACACACGCACGATTATACACTACTTTAAACCACCCCATCTCTTCCCAACAGTGCCGCTATACAGTGATTCACTTCCTCAAGGATCAGAATAAAAGGCAGTCAACAGTAAAGATGAGCTTTTCCCCGATCACTTATGTGCCAGTGGGACATAAAAATGGAACGAACGAAGATGAGCTAAGTGTTAAATGCCCCACAGAAAAGAAAAGTCTTTATACACACTCACACACACGCGTGCTCAAGCACGCACACACACACACACACACACACACACACACACACACACACACACACACACACACACACACACACACACACACACACCACACCCGCGCGGCACACACACGCACATCACACGGCCGGCACACTCACTCGGCCAATGCGGAGTCACTGCCGAGTGATGGGCCCGCGGGCCGTGGCGGGCCGCCGGACTACATCCCCGGAGACTGCCACGACTGGACTGACTAAGTCACTGGCTATGCACCATTTCGAAGCCGGACTGTTGATCAGTAAAAGCCTGTCATGCTCCGGTGGCACTTTACTGTATACTGAGAGATAACTGTAGCTGAGCTGTACTGACGTCAATCCACATCTACCGGCACTGCGGACTGGACTCTTTCCATTTGATTTTCAAAAGACAAACAAACCTTTTCTCCCAGAAATATTAAAAAAATACGGTATGAGTTTTTTCTTCTCCAAAAATATTGTCCTAATTTTGTTTTTAAATGGGGACATTTTCAAATGTGATCTTCCACTGGAATTTGCAGTCATTGGTGCAACGTTTTTATAAACCCATGAGCCATCGCAGCCGCTCTCAGAATTTCCCGCGCCACGAACCCCAACGCAGATAATTTCCGCACTGCGTTGCTGGAGATGACATATTTTTAGCGAACAAAGGTTACTTTTTGTATGAGGGAGAAGCCGCAAAATTTCACCGAATTTTCAGACAATAGTAAAACGGCACCAGATTTGAAACATTCAAATGGGAGAGACGCTTTTTTTTATCAATGTAAAAAAACTGAGGGACATGATCCGCACATTTACATTGTAGTATTTTTTTTTACTCACAGCGAAACTTTTTCCGCTCCACAATTTGCAATCGCAATCGAAAAAGCGAATGTACGGTTTGTTTCCTGCTGAACCCACGAAGACGGATGATATACAATGAAGCCGCTATGTTGTCCTCGCTGTCAAAACGTCTATTCAATACGATTAAAAGGCGGTTTGTATTCAGAATGACTTATGCATTTGTTTGTTGCATTCACTTTTCAGAAAAAAATCGGGTGCGTTCGGTTGCATCTGCACATTCGTCCCCACGCTAGATTTGGTTCTCGGCCCTGCACACTAACACAGAAAAGTAATTTGTGGGTTTTTGTTGTGTGAAAAGCTTATATTTCTATTATTTACCTAAAATTGTTTTGGTGCAAACAGACAATTACGTGTCTAGGCGCTGTCGCTACCGCGAAACAAACATCTAGATGATGATTGATAGTTATTATTTGTGTTGGATAATGCTAAAACACTTCTTTTACTCAGTATCTGTTTTAACAGAGCAAGGCCGCCCTGAGAAAGGACCGCTTTTGCTGCGCTGCGGACATAACTGCTGTGAAGGATGCCTAAGGAAACTTGCCAAATCCGATACAGTTTCTTGCCCCACTTGTCAGGTACACTTCTTCCTCTGTTAACCCTTGGCTTATCATTCAGAATACACCAGTATGTGAAATAAGTTTGACTTATATAGTTCAAGGGTAGTGCCAGAATAGCTTGGTGCCTCTAGGTGCCAAGCTATTCTGGCACCACCCTTGAACTAAAGCCATTGGTCTGTATCTTTATCTGTAAGTACTATAACCAGGGCTTCTGTTTTCACAACAGGTTAAAGGGTCTGTAGACCCCCAGGTATAAATTTTAGAGGGTACACAGACCCCCATCTGAGCATAATAGAGGGTCCGCAAATTTATTTAAAAACAAGAAATGCAAAGCCATTATGGCTCAAGTGTATGACCGATTTACATTATATGTGTGACCTTTGTGACAAGGGCTGGCTTCTACAGCAGCAAAATCCACGTTTTCTGAAAATGTAAGCATTTTTCACACGTCAACCCCACGTGAACCTTGACCTTAGTGATGAGTCGGCTAAATTAGTATGCATAGGAAGGTCTTATCATCAGCTATCTTTGTACCAAATTTGGTTGATGAAAATTTGCAAAAATTTGGGAATGCCTACAATTTTATCAAAAACAGCAGTTTACACACATTTGCCAGCCTCTTGTGACCCTTGACCATTCAAGGGGCCATCCCAATTAGTATGCATAGATAGGTCTTGCCATCAGGTATCTCTATAGCAAGTTTGGGTTTAAAGTTGTGAATAGTATTTGAGAAAAAACATATTTAGTTTGTCAAAATATGGCTATTTTTCACCTATTTCCTGAGCCCTTGTGACCCTTGACCTTTCCGAGGGGTCATCTAAATTAGTATGCATAGATAGGTCTTACCATCAGCTATCTCTGAACCAAGTTTGGGTTTGAAGTTGTGAATAGTATTTGAGAAAAAATAAATTATGTCAAAATATAGCTATTTTTGTCCTTTTTCATGATTCCTGTGACCTTGACCTTTATGAGAGGTCACTCAAATTGATATGTTTAGGAAGGTCTTACCACAAAGTATCCTTGGGCCAAGTTTGAGGAATGTGGCTTGAATAGTCTCTGAGAAAATGCCAATGTTAAAGTTTACCACGGACGACGGACGGAGGACCACTGGCCCAAAACATACTCACTTTTGCTAAGCACGTGAGCCAAAAACTGCATCATCTGTATATAAAAAAATAAATTAACTCATTTCGCTCTCTCCTCTTTAAATTTGTTGTGACAGTGTGTGTCTTTTCCATGATACTGATTTTTTAACTGTTGAGCTATCGTGCAAAATCCTGTCTCCCTCTCACAGAAAAACTCACATATGTATTTATCTGTATGATCATTTGATAATGTATTGTAACAGAGAATATAGCCTTTTCTGCTGAATGCAAATTGACAACCAAAGTCTGACTTGTCTAAACTCTGTGTGAGAGAGAGAGAGGATGAAAACTAGTGTCCTTAAAAGTTGGTATCACTCCATTTAACCCGAAAGACGTATTTCTCCAATTTTAGAACTTTTGCCTAATTACCTGTGTACCAGAAGATGGATTGACCACTACTAAAATAACTGACAAACATATTTCTGTTCAAATTTCTGGACTTGCTTTTTGAGTTCGCCTCCATGTACATTGCGCATGTCATCGTGTGCCGTCGTGCTTTAGCCATGGAAATACACACAGCCATGAACTCTGAAAACTGTGAATCGCAGCGGCGGCTGATGCCACACACGGCCCAGGGGTATCATTTCTGGTACTGTCGCTTGTCCATGGAGACCGCGGTGTCGAAGTGCAACTTTCTTCTAAGCGTCTGCGATCATCACTGTGAGTGTGACGATCAGACCGTCAGTGTTGGATTGAAGAATCCGAGGCATTCCAGCTGTCTTTACTTTTTCTTCGCCATTTACAACTTCGTTCAGGATCGAAAGTGAAACGCACGATGCAGTATTCCAATTCCATAATACTATTAATAGTATGAATGGTGACGTCACAGCAAGTAACGCGTTCAACATGTAGCGCGCACGTTATAATAACATGCTGACACCACAGTTTGCCCGTCCAGTTACGCTCGCATGGACCCCGGAGTCGGGGTGATTCTGAACACAGCCGCGACCACGCGTGAGCGGCTAAACGAACCAACTTGTCACTAAAAATAGAATGACTTTCACCTACCTCTGTTAGGTTACGCACGGTGGCGCAAGGATAATGCATCTCGGACACAGATGCATTGAATTTTAGTGCATCTGACTACCCTTTAGTTAATAATAAAAAATAATAAATAATAATAATTATGGTATTTATAATGCGCTTATCTTATAATAATTATAACTCTAAGCGCGCACTCACAACTCGCACACGCATGCGCACGCTTTAGACAATGACTCACGTAACACAAATAGTGAAAATACATTACGACGGTCAGCTTGGGGTGGGGAGTGTGGTGATATAGTGCTAGAACTGTTGAAAGAGGTGAGTTTTGAGGGCGGACTGGAAGGCGGAGAGCGAGTGTTTCTGACGGAGAGAGAGTGGGAGAATGTTCCAGGTGGATGGACCGTATACTGAGAAGGAGCGGGGGCCGCAAGTGCTGAGTTTGGTGCGGGGGATGAGGAGGCGGAGAGGGTCGGAGGCGGAGCAGAGGGAGCGGGGAGGAGTGTAGGGGTGAAGTAAGTTGGAGAGATAGGCAGGAGCGTAGTTGTTCAGGGATTTGTAGCAGAGAGACAGAATCTTGTATTGGATGCGTTGGGGGATGGGGAGCCAGTGAAGGAGCTTGAGCAGGGGAGTGATGTGGTCGGATTTTTTCTTTCTGAGGACGAGGCGGGCAGCATTGTTCTGGATGCGCTGGAGAGTGAGAGTGGTGGAGTGAGGAAGGCCGGAAAGGAGAGAGTTGCAGTAGTCGATGCGAGATAAGATGAGAGAGACGGCGAGTTTGGTGGCAGCTTTGTTAGTGAGGTATTTTCTGATCTGACTGATGCGACGGAGGTGGAAATAACATGCCTGGGCCGTGGCAGACGAAGCTGGTCATGGAAAGAGAGGAATCGAGGATAACGCCAAGGTTCTTGACCGAGTCAGAGAGGGAGATGGGGGTGCTGTCGAGTTGAAGGTGGAGAGAGGGAGGGAGCTGGGAAAGTTTCTGGCGAGTGCCTACCAGCATGGCTTCCGTTTTGTCGTCGTTCAGTTTGAGCTTGTTTGCTGTCATCCAGTTTTTCACGTCTTCATAGCAGTCGCCCGTGCGAGTCAGTAGTGTCTGAGTGTTGTCGAGTTTGTCTTTGTCTAGTAGTTGTGAGTCGTCGGCGTAGAGGTGGTGGTGTATGTGGTGAGACTGGATGATGTTGGACAAGGGGGAGGTGCAGAGTGTGAAAAGGACCGGGCCCAGGATGGACCCCTGTGGAACGCCGCAGGAGAGCGTGACTGGGTTGGAGAAGACGCCGTCGATGGTGACGGACTGCTGTCTGTCGGAGAGATAGGAGAGAAACCAGGAGTGAGCAGAGTCAGTGATGCCAAAGGAGTGGTGAAGGCGGTGGAGGAGGATAGAGTGGTTTATGGTGTCGAAGGCGGCAGAGAGATCGAGTAGCGTAAGAAGGGAGATGTTGCCCGAGTCAGTGAAGAGAAGCAGGTTGTTAAGGATATGTAGAAGGGTTGTTTCAGTGCTGTGATGTTTGCGATAGGCAGACTGGAAGGGACTGAGGAGGTTGTTGTCGGCGAGGTGGAGGTTGAGTTGGTTGAGGACAACCTTCTCAAGAAGCTTGGACAGGAAAGAGAGATTGGAGACTGGGCGGTAGTTCTTGAGTTCGTTTGGGTCGAGGTTGTGTTTTTTGAGGAGAGGACGGACAATGGCGGACTTGAAGATATCGGGGGACGGAGCCATTCTCTAGAGATGTGTTGATGATGTCAGTAATGAAGGGCAAAAGTTTTGGGAGGCCGTCCCGGTAGAGGGAAGCTGGGAGGGGGTCTAGTTCGCAGGTTTTGAAAGGCATGGACTTTATGGTCTTGAGGACTTCATCCTGAGAGACGGGGCGGAAGGACGAGAGGGGAGTGCCGGAAAAGGGGGGGGGTCAGGAAGGCAAGGCAGAGTGTCGAGTGTGTTGCGCAGAGTTTGGATTTTGTCGGAGAAATAGGAGGAAAAAGCGGACGGAAGTTCTTCTTTGCTGAGTGTGTTGGGAAGAGGAGAGTCTTTAGAAGTGCCTAGGAGTGTGTTCATGGTAGCGTAGAGGGTTTTGGAAGAAGTGGATTCCAGGATTTTGTTTTGAAGGTGTTTGCGTTTAGAGTCGGAGATCATTCTGCAGACTTTGGATCTGGTGGTTTGGAAGATCTCTCTGTGAACGGTGAGGTCAGATGAGCGCCAGCAGCGTTCCGCTTGTCGACGCTCGCGCTTGGCCTCAGCTATGTCATCAGTGAGCCAGGGGGAGGGGAGTCGGTTGGGTATGGAACAGGTGGTGACAGGGGCATGGGTGTCTAGAAGTTTTCGAAGGGAGGAATTGAAATGGGATGCAAGATCGGGAGAGGAGGCGGGGTCCAAGAGAAGGTCGACAGCTTCGTCGAAGAAGTTCTCTCGGTTGACAGATTTTAGTTTGCGACGAGAGACAAAGAGCTTGGGTTTTTTTCGGGGGAGGTAGGTTGGGGGCGACGAGAATAGCGAGGTGGTTGGAGGGAAGCACAGAAGTGGTGTCACAGTCGAGGAAGAGTTGATCGGAGGTGCGGGTGATGATCCAGTCGAGGGTGTGGCCGAGTCGGTGGGTGGGTTTAGTGATGTGTTGTGTAAGATTGTGGTTTAAGTGACGTGCAAAGGCATTTTGTGTCGGGTTTGTCGAAGTGAAAGTTAAAGTCGCCAAGAAGGATATGTTTTCCGGGTCGTGTGCTGTAGTGGTTGAGGAGGAGATCGAACTCGGTGAGAAACATGGAGTTTGTGAGTTTGTTTTGAGAGCTTGGAGGGGGGCGTTAGATACATGAGAAGATGAGGGACTGGCCAGGGAGTGTTGCTACGGCCTCGACAGATTCAAAGGAGGGATGAGCAAAAGGGAGAGAAGGAAAGGTGAGCAGAAAGACAGTCCCTGTAGATGATGGCAATGCCACCCCCTCTGGAAGCACGCGGGAAGGAGGCCAGGCGGTAGCCACTCGGAGTGACGCTGGCGATGATGGGTTCATCGCCAGCTGAGCGGAGCCACGTTTCGGTGCTCACGACAACATCTAGGTCATTGTCTAGGATGAAATCTGAAATCACGTCGGCTTTGCCATCTTTGCAGACAGACTGTGCATTGAACAGACACAGTTTTAGGTTGGATGAGCCAGAAGAGGAAGAGGGAGAAGAAACGGACGAAGAAGAGGACAAAGGAAGAGGAGGGGGGGAAAGAGGAAGGATGGGGGAGGGGAAGAGGGGGGAGGAGGAAAAGACGGGGAAGGAGAACCAGGCAAGAAAGAGGATGCGAGAGGAAGGTGAGGGGGGGGAGGAGGAGGAAGGGGAGTAGGCAAAGCTGAGGGAGGGGGAGGAGAAAGGGGGGAGAGGGGACGAGGAGGAAAAAGCAGGCGAAGGAGAGGGGGGTGGCAGAGGAAAGCAGGGAGCAGTAGATGAGCAAGAGAGGAAAGGAAATGGGAGAAGAAGGAAGGGAGGTGGAGAAATCGAGGAGGCGGAAGGGGTGGAAGGGCATAGGAAAAGGGGAAGAAGTGTGTGGTTGTGTTTGTGGTGGTGAGTCCCGCCTTTTGCTAATTCCGCCCCTATGGCCTCTCGCGATCGGATGCCGCGTAAGGAATCTGCAATTTACATTTTCAGTACGTGATTTTGAGTTTTAATGCATCATAGACGCACAGACGCACTAAAACGGAAGCCCTGTATGGCAGTGTACAAATTTGAAGCTTTTAGCTTCAGTATGCTATGGGTTAAGTAAACAGTATAAGAACAAAAGTTTGGGTTGTAGTGTTTGATCGGTGTCTGCAGGTTAAGCTGAAGGTCATTTGTCAGCAGTTAAAAGCTCATGTGCATGAAATGCCATTGACTTCTTTTTTTTCCAAGTCCCTTCTATTGTAAACATGTAGAAGAAAATCTAAACAAACATAATAGCAAAAAAGCATACCAGCTGGTGAAAGACCTGACCAGTGCAAAACAAGGACACTCCTCTATCATTCAAGATAGCGAAGGGAACTGTCTTACGGAAGACCAAGACATTCTGAAGAGATGGACAGAGTGCTGCTCAGATTTGTACAACCTCCGAGCTACAGGGGACCCAGGCATACTTGTCTCCCCACCTGTGACCAGCAGTGACAACTATCTCATCCTCCGAGAAGAAGTAGAGGCTGCCGTGAAGTCGTTGAAAAAAGGGAAGGCAGCAGGAGCAGACAACATCCCAGCAGAACTAGTCCAAGAAAGGGGAGAAGACATGATAAGCGCCTTGCTAACTATCTGCAATAAGATCTGGCAGTCAGGGCAATGGCCTACACCATCGACCCAATCACTTATAATAACTCTAATGAAAAAAGGCAACTTACAACAATGCCAGAATTATTGCACGATCAGTCTTATATGCCACCCAAGCAAAGTCATGTTAAAGATCCTACTGAACAGCCTGAAGCCACAGGCAGAGGAAATCATAGCTGAGGAACAGGCAGGCTTCAGACCAGGGCGCAACACAACTGAGCAGTTCTTCAACCTGAGAGTTCTACTGCTTTCAATAAATGCCCGGTAGAAGTTGGTCAAAATTTGTCTGCCGACACCAAACATGACATATATATATATATATATATATATATATATATATATATATATATATATATATATATATATATATATATATATATATATATATATATATATATAGTGGCGTGCCACAATTAACCTTGTCAAGTTTCAGTTGAAACTACTCATTTGCCTGAAAAACTACACATTTGGTCCGGAACACTACACATTTCAAATGTAAAGGGTAGGCAGGTCTGTCTACGTGAGAGTTATCTCCAGCACCAGCAAGACCTCTATCATGTCTTTGTGGATTTTAACCTTTAGCACTCTGCTTTCCGCTGGCAGTTCTTTTCCCTGCAACTGCATTCTTTTTTAGTGGGCTGAACCCAACGCTAACCTACTTACTTCAAAAGCCTACAACTTTTTCATTTTTCTATGTAAATAAATGAATCAAGATTATGTCACAATTCTTCAAACTGTGTTATCTGTGTTGTTATCCTAACTAAAAATAAATAATCGGCAGACTGAAAAAGATTATGCTTACTATTCTACTATTGATGACTTTATCCATTACACACCGTTTCCGCGTTCACTAGCACTCGATTCAGAATCACTCCCCTGTCCATCACCACCATCTCCCCCCCCCCCCCCCCCCCCCCCCCTTGCTCTCAAGTCTTCTGGCAAAAAGCCCAGAAAGTCTTCATTATGAGAATCTAATCCATAAAGTATTCCTGGATGAATGCTTTTAACTCCTCATCGGCCATCTCTTGTCTAAATGAGGCTGTCAGAACAAACTCTCGCTTAGAAAATTTGAATCGCTTAACACATTCGAAGGTAGCAAGATGGCCATTAGAAAACGGAAGCAAGCCTCGTTTACAATCACCCATAATCCTTTGCAAAGGCTGTCATAGCAACCCTGTGTGTTTACCATAGCCGATTACGAGCAGACCTCACGGTGGCGACATGTCGCCATCCGTAAATCAAGCAAGATGGCATCTGGCGACAAATGTCGCCACTAGCGCGCTAAAGGTTAAGAAGGCGTTTGAGAGGGTGTGGCATGCAGCCCTTTGGTCCACCATGAAGCTGTACAACATAAATGCAAACCTGATCAAAGTAATAGAAAACCTTTACAACAAGGCCACTAGCGCAGTCTGCTTCAATGGCAAAATAGGAAATTGGTTTAGGACAACAGTCGGAGTCGGACAAGGCTGCTTGCTCTGACCTATTCTTTTCAACATCTTCCTGGAAAGAATCATGACGGACGCGCTGAAAGATCATGAAGGAACTGTCAGTATTGGAGGCAGAACAATCAAGAACTTGCGCTTCACAGATGACATTGATGGCCTTGCAGGAACAGAGAAGGAGCTGGCTCAGCTGGTGGTAAATCTGGACAGTACAGCCATTGCGTTTGGGATGGAAATCAGCACAGAGAAGACCAAACTGATGACCAATAACGCCAGTGGCTTTGGCACTGAAATCATGGTTGGAGGCCAAAAACTGGAAAGAATTAAGAAATTCAAAGGAGCCACTGTGACAGATGAGGGATCAAAACCAGAAATACTGTCCTGGATCGCACAGACAACAACAGCGCTGACAAGACTGAAGACCATATGGAAGGACAGAAACATCACACTCAGCTCCAAGGTCAGACTGATGCGCTCCTTAGTCATCTCAGTGTTCTTATATGCCTATGGACCCTCACAGCAGGCCTTGAAAGGAGGATACAAGCCACTGAAATGAGATGTTTTCGAAGGCTGCTTGGCATTTCGTACAGAGATCACATCACAAACAAGGAAGTGGGAAGCAGAATCAGGCAGGCCATCAGGCCCTATGAAGACCTATTAGCCATTGTGAAAAAACGCAAACTGAAGTGGTATGGGCATGTCACGCGATCATCAGGGCTTGCCAAGACAATCTTGCAAGGCAGTGTGCAAGGAGGGCGAAGGAGAGGAAGACAGAGAAAAAGATGGGAGGACAATATCTCAGAGTGGACAGGACTGAAGCTGAGCAACACACTAAGAATGGCAGAGAACAGAGTGGAATGGAGGGAGCTGGTTGCCAAGTCATCGGATAGATAGATAGATTTATATAAGGGACTTTAAGATAAGATAGTTTATTGCCATATGTTTCCATGTATAAAAACATTGCAATTTGTCTTGATGGATGATTTGATGTTTAGGATGGGTCGTGATGGGGAGAATTTAATAACATGTCCTTGATGTCAGGCGGGCAGGCCTAAACCTCTGACAACTAAAGTAACAAGGAAAAAAAGTGCATCTTATCTAGTTACACTAACCTCGCTGCTAAACGTACATTTGGCGCGAAAGGCCATGTGTGTGTGCCTATGTATGTAGACACAAGAATCTCAGATATTGATGTATGCACAAGCTTAAAACTTGGTGAAATACTTTATTCAAGGGGTGGCTAAGAGAGCCTCCGAGCATATTGTAATTGGATGTTTCATTGAAGACATAAAAGACCGTTTATAGGAAGTCGGTTGATTCAGTTTAGAGTCTGTAATTTTTGTCATATTTACTTGAAATTTTGGATATGGCTAGTTTGGAGAAAGACATTGGATGAGTTCGTAAGCCAGCTTTGTACTATTTTTACTTGTTCAGTTAAACTTAATTCTTTTCCGAAAAAAATTAAAACATTAAAAAACCTTGACTTCTGGAGAAAGTCAGACAGTGGCGGTGACGTAAAAGAAGCAACTCTGTTCATCACACAGACATTGACGCAATGCTCTAAATATGATGTAACTCTCCATCTATCGCTCTCTCTCTCTCCCTCACACATGCATGCATCTCCAAGAGGCATAGATCCTCATGCGCCCAAAGGGTGCATGAGGATCTATGTATCTTGGAGATGTTTGGAGCACGCACACACACACACACACACACATATCAACGCGTTTTCAGAAGAGCATGCAGGTGTACTAAGTATATCATGTAGCTAGGTAAAGTCAGCCTGATTTCACACAAATTATAGCAAGACTGAAATTGTACCATGAAATTATAGCTTTGTCACCATTTTCTCAAGTCTTGAAGCAAAAGTGAAACTCATATCACGTAAAATCTAAAATTACGTAAAAACAAAAAAATACGTCATGACAAATGATGTTTGACAAACCAGTGACGCGTATGCACTGCACCCCTTGTACAGCTCACTGACACATTGGCAGATCTGTAAGACTTTTTCAATAGGAGATATTTCAACATCAGAATCCGGTCAAAGACAGAAGACCCTTAAGTGACAGCGAGGACAGCTCTCATATAGAAGGGCCTTCGTGGGTTATGGTTCATCCCATCATGTTTGTGTTTATATTGACTTACGTCAAACACAGAAAATGAAGACGTTTTGCCTCGCTAGACTTTGAGTCTGGATAAGGTCATAAACAGAACAGGGCGGTCAGGTGGAGATCTTGTGGTTCTCTTCAAAGTTTTTATGTTCAGGCTTGCTTCTTGCAACAATGAAATGCTATGCCGGTAAATGCAACAGAAGTATTCAAACATTTGCTTTGCGGTTCAAAACTTGCAGTTCTGGTTTGACACAAGTTTTCACATTTTCAGCAAGTTAGTACAGTTCATGAACTCTGCATGGCAGAAATGGGGGAACAGGAAACAAATTTCTCAAGAAAATTCAAAGTTGATTTCCCACAGTCCCACCTCAGCCCAAATTAAGAAAGGAAATGTTGCTGCTAAGTTGTACTCTGTTGTGCTGTAGAAAGCTATTGTGTTGTTTTTTGTCTACCGTATTGAAAATACGGTAGACTTTGAAATGGGGATGGTCGGAGTGCATTCTAGAGCATGCACGTGCATTCTCGTGTGGGTCAGAAATTCTGGCAAAGAAGTAACAAGATAAAAATGATGTCACGTCTATCTACACAAACCTTGCTAGAGAACGTCTTTTTGGCGCCAGTGCGCCATATGTGTGTGCATGTGACAGCGACTAGAGTCCGCATTTGAGGACGGACAAGCTTGAAATTTAGGATATTGTCCTTATAAGAATTATCTCAAGACCTTTTTTTTTGATTTTTTTTATTAAGATGCTCATTGGCGAGAAAATGGCCATTTCACAAAAACCTGTTGATCCACACTGGAGTCCGTAATTCTTCTTATTTTTACTAGATGTTTTGCATACAGCTAGATAAAATGGACATATTTAAAGAGTTCGTTAACCAGCACTGCACCTCTAGAACTTTTTGAGTGATAATTAAATATTTTTGGAAAAAAAGTTTTTTTTCACGTTTTTGCGATTAATTTCACGAATTATATGGGTTAGTCTTAAAACAATTGAATATTTTTTTTATGAAAAAAACAATCTTCTCATTAATAATCGCATGATTTTTTTGTGTACAGTATTTACAATTTTCTGCACCACTTTTTCTGAGTCATTTGTAAAACAGCTAACATAACTCATTTTTCTTTTATGAAAAAAACTGTCTTCTCATTAATCCCCGCATGATTTTTCATAAACAGTGTTTGCGTCAGCCTGCTGTTTGTCCCAGCCCTGGGATAGGATTAGGTCAGATTGTGACCTGTAAGCCCTAGGCGTGAAAATCTGTAAGAAAATTGCCAAGTTGATTCTCTGATGCATCAAATGTTAGTACTGCGATGAGTGACGTACAACATCGAGTTGTCACTATGAACACGGCATCGTGGGACTAATGTTGCCATGACATGAAGCTTGAAGTGGCGTCATTTCGCTGCTCGTGCTATTCTTCTTCTTCAGAATAGCTGTGCTACGCCAGACCACAGAGCTTACGAATGGCGGGAAGCGCCGTGTGTCCATCTTTATTTGTGTGCGCTGACATTTATGTTGATCAGAGGTTGGCTTAGAGAAGAGTGAAATGTATCAGCATAATCCACCTAAAAATATGAACAACTCTGAATGTTCCTAAAAGTAAAAGATAAATGCATCTGAGTTCCAAACAATACGGTAGACTTTGGGATAAATTCTCATCTTGTTTCATGACAGGAAGATACTGCTTTAGTTTGATTATTATTTGCTTGAAGATATTTTACACTGAAATGAGATTGAAATTTATGTGGGATCACTGTTATTTCAAATACTAGTATTACTTACTAATTACTGTATTTTCATATGTTCCAGTTGCCGACTAAAGTTGGAGCAAGCCATGAACTGCACAAGTATCTTCACCCTGATTTATATGTTGTTGGCATTCTCACAGCCAAAAAGATGGAGCTGGAAGTGTAAGTTGTTTTTTTCATGTTTGCAGTAGAAAAAAAATTAATGTGATCTAATGTAGCTTTAAATATGGTGAGACACAGATTTTCCATTCCCAAACTTGGAGTTATAAATTATAAAAGACTACAGTACAGTTCAGGAGAAAAGTAGATCATGATAATATTTATTTTTCAAGGATGGTACCAGACTAGCTTTGTGCTGCTGTAGGTGCCAGTCTTCTTTGGCCCCAACCCTTCAATTTCAGCCATCATTGTTGGCCCATATTTGGGTTTGGTCTGTCAGGGCTGAATTTTTTAAACTTGCTTGTTCTTATCTGAAATATTATTACCTTCACAGTCTTCTTCTTTTGCATTGTGAATGGTTTTTAAAAAATTTATATTTATAGACAAAGTCGGAAGATCTTTGGAAATCTTCCAGACAAAAATGCTGGCTGCAGGAAAGGCCAAGCAAAGGCTCTGGAGGCTGCCAGGCCAGGTCAGTGCTGTTCTATCTTTTTCTTTCACTCCTACTCCTAGTCCTAACATAAATGATGGAGAAGTACCTAGCTGATAATGCTCTAACTTTTTTTGAGCCATCATGGTTAACACATTTTCAGTGAAGAAATTTCTGTTTTCGCCTTTGATTATAATATATTTTATATATCGCACATTGCAAGTGATACTGAACTATAACAAAATTCTATGAACTCCTTCTGTGTGTAAGGAGTAATAGGACTAGGGATGGGTGTAATTGCTAATCATTTTGGTATGGCCATAAATGTTACACTATTTTTCATTATTTAATTAAAAAAGTTGTGAACTGAGTTTTATATCATTATTGTGCAGCAGTGATCATAGTAATTTAATACTAACCCCCAGGCCACATTTTTCACATTTTAGAGGTGTCATTTAACAACTATGCACCAGTTTCAGGAGATGGATTGACCATGGTAATTCAATGCTATTGCCAGCTTTGCTTGGCCAAGTACTGGTAATCTGGCACTACCTTTATTGTGGTCTATCCATCGTCTGATGTGTGCCAGGGATAAATGGGGTAATGATTTAGTTGTGTCCTATTCTGTGATTTTGTGTATTATGACTCTCCCATAATCTTGGCAAGGCACACAGTTGATTGTGTATGTACTGTACTCACTTTGAGTTTTGTGGATACCATTTGTGTAGAAGCAGTCTGCAGCGAGTGTCAAGTGAATGCTGCCACATGCCTGTGTGTGAAATGTGACTGCATCATGTGTCAGCCATGCTTTCACAAGGTAGGTTTGCACCCACTTTGTTTTGCAGCAGAGAATAGAGGTTGTCCCTAAATTAAAAGGGTTAAAAATTGCACTGACTTCAAACATTCAGTGCTATGTACAAAAGGTATAATTACATTAGAATCCACTTAACCCTTTTAGCCCCACGGTCCATTTCTAAAATTTTGGAGGTGTTGCCTAATAACTATTTACCAATTGTAGGAGATGGCTTGACCATGATAATTCAAGGGTAGTACCAGATTAGCTTGGCACCTGAAGGTGCCAAGCTAATCTGGCACTACCCATGAATTATCATGGTCAAGCCATCTCCTGCTGTAGGGATCTGGGGCTAAAAGGGTTAACGTGAATTTCTGGGGGTACAGAAAATAAGTTTGTGTAAAACATTTTGTGTTAACTGATTTAGACTAAAAATTGGTCACGGTCCGAAGGAAGAGAGTGTTTGGGTGATGTGTAACTGTGTGTGTACTACCCTGGAGGTTAAAAGTGCAAAGTATCGTACTTTACCTGCTTACTCTCATTTCATCTCAATAGGAAAACAAAAGACCACATGTGTGCAGCTTGTGAATTTAATGTACAATCCATCAGGAAAACAATAATCCATCTGATGAAACAGCTTCACAACCACATGCAGTGTAGGAGCTAGGGCACTATTTTTAGCCGTGTATCACTATATAACGGGCAATACTATGAGCATGAAAGCTTGGAACTGCCATTTTTACCCTCTCTAGCTCTTGCGTCTATTGTTTACATGTCAAATCTGTATGTGTTTTATCGTCATCGTATTGAGGAAAGAAAAATGAAACGCTAAAAATGTTTGACTGTGAATGAATGTACAAGGTCGGCCCAATACAGAAATACTGTCAGTTGATATGGCAGTTCCCCCATCTTGTTCACTCCCACTGCACATCACGTGGTAGTCTGTCTTTGTCTTTGAATAAAGAAATGGGAAAGGAAGAATCTCATCTAGACTAACCCACTGTGCTTCTCACCGACTGATCATGTTCAGAAACAGGGCTCTGTGTAAAAAAAAAGTGCAGCCCTACCCTCTCTCCTCCCTCCCTCACCCACCACTACCACCCCCTCACTCTTGTACAGTACCTGTGTCAGGCGTGTGTCCCTTCACCCCCCTCTGTAACTTGTGGAGAGGTGTGTACAGATACTCTCGAGTACGCCTGTTGAGCACTGGTGGTTAAAAACAATGGATAACCTCAGCTGTCGGTGATGCAGATCGGACTGAGGTGCGAAAGCTAACATGCGGTCATTCAGGCCTATTAGTTTTTGCATAACGGAGTTCGCGGGTTCAGCCTGTGGTGTTGCACAGAGGGTGGCATTGTCTCAGTTCTTGGGATGGTTGTTCGTGTTAATCAGGTGACAATACTAAAAATTGTTTCGTTGGGGCAACAAAATCAATCTCATGTAAAGCGGGAATTTTGTGTTAAGCATTTAGTGTTAACCATGAAATTTTAATAGAGAAAAAGAGGGCTGTCTGTCAGGAATTAAAAAAATAATTTTTCTTTAAAATATATATTTTTCGAAAAATACTTACCGATGACATTACTGTCTGGAAGTGTCAACTACTTACCCAATTTTAGCCTAAGAACTTGTTGTGTTCCTACACAACCCGGGAGGCACTCGGGAAACCCTAACTAGGGCCGAGAGTAACCTCGTGTCCCAGCCCATCCGGGCACTCACCACGTGGCCCAATCACAATCAGTTGTGATACTTAGCTTACCAGGGGCAGGTGGGAGGGTCCTCCGAGTAATGTCATCGGTAAGTATTTTTCGAAAAAAAAAATATTTTAAAGAAAAATTAATTTGTTTCTTAAAAAACATTACCGATGACATTACTGTCTGAAAGAATGGCGAAAAGGTGGAGGGTGCCGCGCCCAAGTTACCGCCATAAAGGGCAGAGCCACACACCGAGTCGCCAAACTCCCGACAATATTAGCTAAGTGCGTACCTACGGCGCTTTCGGCGCCGGGAGGGAGTGTTGCGCTGCGGCGATGTCCCCACCAGGGCGAGATTGTCTTGCTGGCCCAACAGATCCCTGAGGTAGAAGCGGGCGAATGTTGATTCTGCCCGCCAGCCCACTGCGGCCATGATGTCTCAAACAGCACAGTTGCAATCGAAGGTGACGCTCGCGGCCATGGCTCGAACCTCATGTGCGCGGATCTTGAGCCTCGTCGCACCGTCTTGGGAAAGGTCCTGGTAGGCGGACCGTATGACCCAACGTAGCCACGAAGATATCGTCTGAGCTGTTATGTAATTTCTGCCGGGGGACAAAGGCAGAAAGAGGCGTGACTGTCCGCGACGGACGGGTTTGGATCTGCATAGGTAAACGCGTAAGGCGCGCACAGGATCTTGTTGCCGGGTCTTCCTAGGAAAATTCGCATGTTTCAATGGCCGAATAGTTATGACCAGTGGTGCAGTCAAGGGAGACCTGGTCTTGGCAGAAAGCCAGGGTCGGTGAGCAATTGCACAGAGCCATCCGCCCGGAACTGGAGGCAGGTAGAACTCGCCGATAGCGCATGTAGTTTGCTTACTCTGGCCGCCGTGGCTAGGGCTAAAAGGAAACATGTCTTCATGTCACATCGGCGAAGCGAGCCAGGGAAAGGGGTTCGAACCTGTCCGAATTAAGCCACGTCAGGACCCAGGGTAGGTCCCAGCGAGGAATCAGGGAGCGGGGAACCGGGCGCTGCAGGCCACAATGTGCCATCAGGTCTGCGAGATCTTTACATGCGCCAGGGTCTGGGTGGCCGAGATGACGGTAAGTGTCAGCAATCATGGACAAGTATCCTCGAATCGTGATGGGGGCGAGGCCTAGGTCTCCAAAGAGCCAGAGGAAGAAGTTCACGAGCTGTGGAGTAGTCAATGCGAGGGGAGAGAGATGCCGGTCATCGCACCATGACTGGAGTACTCGCCACTTACCCTCGTAAACGCGCCTAGTCGAAGGTCGACGGGCTGAAGCGATTGCTTCCACAGCAGCACCCGAGAAGCCTCTGGCGGTGAGGGCTTGCCGCACAATCTCCAGGCGTGAAGGAGGAGCCGCTCTGGGCACGGATGGAAAAGCGGCTGGCGGGGCTGCTTGAGCATAGTCCTCGAGGTGGGGAGACGAAGAGGGGGACCCGTGGTGAGACTGAGGAGGTCGGTGGTCCAAGACCTGGTCCAGGAGAACGGGGCGACCAGGAACACTATCGCGTCGCAACCTCAGAGCTTGAGTAGGACTTTGCGAACGAGAACCTTCGGGGGGATAAGCATATGCAATGAGCCCATCCCATGGAATGGAGAGCGCATCGACAGCCCAGGCTAGAGGGTCTGGAATCGGGGAGACGAAGAGGGGAAGCTGGTGATTCCACCGCGTGGCAAATAGGTCGATCATGGGAGTCTCCCAGTGAGCGCAGATCATCTGAAAGATGTCCGGGTGTAATGTCCATTCCGTGTGCAGTAGCTGGCCGCGCTGAGAGAGGGAGTCGGCCAACACGTTCAAGTGTCTGGGGATATGTCGAGCTCTGAGGGAGATGCCGCGGTCCTTGCACCAGCGCATCAGGCGGTAGAGGAGAATGCACAGATCGGGAGAGTGTGTACCTCCCTGCTTCTGAAGGTAGGAGACTACAGTGGTGTTGTCTGACAGGACAAGAAGCGTCTGGTGGCGAAGGTGGACTTCCCACACGATGAGCGCTTGCCAAACCGCTTGCAGCTTGAGCCAGTTGATGTGTGTCCGCCAGGTCCGGCGTCCAGAGGCCGGACGCCGAGAGGAAGCTTGGGAGCAGGTGTGCACCCCATCCGGAGAGACTTGCATCCACGCATAGCGAGAGCTGAGGGCGCGGTGAAGCGAGAGGAACTCCCGAAGCGAGCCAAGATGTGTCCATCCAGCGCTGTAGGTGTGGGCGAAGGATTGGAGGCACTGGCACCAGGGCATCGATGTTGCTGGAGGACGGACGCCAATGAAGCAGGAGATGTAACTGAAGCGGGCGGGAGTGAAGACGACCTAGAGGCAGGAGATCCGCCGCTGCATTCATCAGGCCGAGAAGTTGCAGCCAGACTCTGGCGGGAACGCCCTCCGCCCGGGCAACCTGAGCGGTGAGGGAGGCCAACTTCTGGATCCGAGGCTCCGGCAAACACACTCTGTTGCTGTCTGTCACAAATGCCATCCCAAGATGAATAAACCGGCGAGAAGGCGAGAGGTCCGACTTGTCCGCATGGACCAGGAACCCCAAGCGAAACAGCAACAGAAGTAGAGTGTCTCTGTCCATCCTCAGGGCAGACTCAGACAGATTCCGCAGGAGAAGGTCGTATAAGTAGTTTGAGATCAGACTGGACGACGACTGCCGAGCCTTGGTGACAACGGCGTCCATGATGCGAGTGAAAACCCACGGGCTGAGGTTGAGACTGAACGGAAGGGCTCGAAACTGGTAGATCACGCCGTCGAAAGCGAAGCGGAGATACCTTCTGGAGGCCGGGTGCATGGGGACATGGAGATACGCATCGGAGAGGTCCAGGCTGACCGCGAAGTCCATGGGCTGTGCTGCGGCTCGGAGGGTCCGGGCGGTCTCCATGCGAAAAGTCGGTAAACTTGTTGAGCGCCGAGAGATCGATGATAGGACGCCACTTTCCGTCCGGCTTTGGGACCACGAAGATGCGGCTGTAGAATGCTGGGGAGTCGAGACGAGACACTATCTCCGTGGCGGCCTTCTGTAGAAGCGAGGCTACCTCTCCGCACAAGGCGATGGCTTTGAACTCGTCGGACAGAATGTCTGTCCACAAGGGGGATTGTCTCAACGGCGGAGGCGAACAAAAGTAAATCGAGAGACCCTCGATGATGGTGGCGAGGACCCAAGGGTCGTCCGGCAGCAGAAACCGCCATACGTCGCTGCAAAAGGCCAGCCTCCCGCCCACCGGAGACCCACGAGTGGTCGGCGGGGACTGGAGGGGTAGGGAGTCAGGGGATCCGCCCGCGCCCACGACCAGGGTGGAGGGCAGGCCTGGGCCAGGAGGGGGCAGAAGTCCTAACGGATTTAGCGCATCTGAAAGTGGGAGCTCTCCGGGAGGCCGAGGAATGAGTGGGAATGAAGGACGAAGAGGGTCTGGAGGTCCGCAGGGCGCGACCCACGGCCTTGCGGGCGGCGTGAAAGCGAGAGGTGGTAACGCGGGTGGGCCAGCGGTCTAAATTTTCATCCTTCACCTTCTGCCAAGTCTCGCCGAAGAGAAAGTGGCCACTGAGAGGAGCGCGACGCAGCTGTGTCTTCAGATCGGGGGGCAATCCACAACAGGCTTGCAGAACGGCATCACGACGCATGAGGTCACAGTTAGCAGCGGCCGCCATAGCGTTGACCAAAGAGTGATAAGCTGCCCAGGTCGCCGCGACCGCTAGGGCGAGGAGATCACCAAGGAGGGGCGAAGCATTCTTGGAGTCTTCGATGCGACGAATAAAAGCTTGCGTGAGTAGCTCCAGAAAACCCCCACAGGCCAAGGTGTTCCGCACTAGGGACGCCGTCTTAGCTGAGTGTTGCCGCCAAGCTGTGCTTCAGCCTGAGGGTCCAACGTGGGAAGAGGACAGTGGAAAGATTGGGAATGTCCCGCATACCAGGATTGGCGAACGCGATGTCGAGGTCAGCGGGCCACTTGTGATCCGCGAAAAAGGAGTACTTCTGGGAATTGGATTGGAGATGAGCAGAGAAGGAATCCCTCCGATCCTGAAAGCCAGGGGGCTGAGGCAGCGACTTGAATCTCATCTGTGGACGACCCGAATCGACAAAGGAGGACACCTTCCATTTGAGCGGGGGGGGGGGTGGGGGGGGGGGGGCGTGGGGCACGCGTCCGCCGGGATGGCGGCCGCGATAAGACGAGCTGCTTCGTCAATTCCAAGAAGCGTTTCCGCGCGCGACGACGAAGGGTGCCTAGTCGACGCAGGATCATCCGTCACATCAGAGCGCGGCGAGAGGGAGCGGCCTCCAAAGTCAAGCAGGGCCGAAACCGAATCCTCCGGAAGTAAACTAAGAGTCTCCTCATCCCGCGGAGGGAGCGAGAGCCGGTGGAGGGTCCGTGAGGGAGAAAAAGTGTGGAGCCCGTCCTGACGAGAACCGTAGCCACCGGTGAGTGTCGTGTCCACTGGAGAGGGCGAAGCGGGGACGGGGATAATGAATGATCGGTAGGCGGGGACCTGGAGAGCGACTTCGATGATGGGAGCGGTGGCCGCGGTGATTCCTGTCAGCGGAGGTCCGAATACGGGGCCGAGGTGGTGAAGGTGACAGGCGACGGAACCGGTTGGGGAGGCATACCGAGACAAGCCGGAAGTAGAACGTGGGGCCGAAGTGCGTGAAGTAGATGAGCGGGCTGACGATGAGGAAGGCCGGGGGGCTGTGTCGGCCGGAACAGAGTAGGACGATGCTTCTGACGGTCGTCATGGGATGCGCTAGAGCGTGGAGGGATGGAGGCCGAGTGAGAAATTGCAAAAGTGTCATCAATCCGTGGACGTCGGGACACGGGTCTCTTGACTGCCTCCGTAAGGCGGGCGCGCTGCCCACTGAGCGACTCTCCGGAAGAGTACGCGGGCTTTGTCAGGTGAGACCTCTCAAGACTCTTGTCGGACAATTGATTGCGCCAAGCACGTCTCTGCAGGCCTGCCTCCAGAAGGCAGGCGCTCTGCCCTAAAGCAGACTCCCCGTAAGAGTCAGCGGGCATTGTCCGTGTAGAAGTCATGGAGTACGAGCGATGCTCAAGTGTCCGACGTGTCTGTTGATCACCACGGTCAGTGTAAGCTTGACTGGGGACAGCGCCAGGCACGGAGGGGTCGCCATAAGGGACGCACGGTCACTAGTCGAAGGCGAACGCTCGCGCCTGTAAAATCCCCAAAGCTGTGACCAACGTTGTTCTGGCCAGGCGACACAAACGGCGCAAGTGTGGTCAGAGTTGCAGCCCGCACAAGGGAGGCAGAAGTCATGATCATCACACGGCCACTGAAAAGCTCCACACTGTTGGCAGGTACGCACGGGGTTACTGCAACAGAAAGCAAAAATAGCAGGCTACCGGGCGCAAGCACTGCGAGGCCGCGAGAACGAGAACAATAGATGTGCGCGAAGCGGATCGATCGAAAACAAAGACCGCCAAATCTATTATATTTTAATAACATACACCAACAATCTAACATAACCCCACATTACTCGAGCTATTATCAGTGCAGACAGAGTAGGTTTACATGATTTACTAATATTACATGTCAGCTTAGTGCGCATATGTTTCACTGTTAACTGCACTATTGACTTAATACAGGCCTGACTGGGGTGGTCAGATTTCAGCACAGGTATACTGTTCCCGTTCTGCACTCCCCCCCCCCCCCCCCACACACACACACACACACATCCCACCCCCCCACCCCCCCATACACACATTCCACTCCCACCCCCACACAATCACTACACTGTGTCAAACCTACCTGTACCATGGCAAATGCGTGATTTAAGTCACTGGGTCAAAACGCAAATGTAGTTCAGATTAAGGTTACTGTGCCAAAACTAAAAATCTGGGTTACTAGTTCATTCCTGAATAAGGAGGTCATTGCGGAATTAGGAGGCCACGCTCTGAGTTGAACAGTAGCAAGTCAACTCAAAATGACTGGCCTCCGTAGCGCAGTGGTTAAAACGTGTCAGACTGGCAGCTGGGAGATCCGGGTTCGAATCCCAGCCGAGTCAAGCGGGATTTTTCCTACCTGGGTCGGCTCCTACCCAGAGCGGGTGTGCTATGGACCCAATGGGAAGGCTGATGCCACGCAGCCAAGACTCGCCCACTTCACGGGTGCGACTTTGGGGGTGCTACCCGGGTTATGACACATCGCAAGTTGTGAATGATTACACGGCTGGCACCGCAGGTGTCCGCAGTTCTCAGGCCTGGTTAACACCAGGATATTTATGACAGGAAGCGTGGAATACGTCTTTTCTTTCTGTCGTGTTCTTTTCTGTTCTACGTTTGTTTCCATGTCACCTGAAGAAGGATCTTTGATCCGAAACGTCGTTATTTGTTTCTATTTTAAAGGGTTTTCTACCACTATCTTCTGTTTTTCTTTTATAAGAACTTGTAAGTTCTTGACCCCAGTCAACAACTTACTTGGACAGATTTCCCAAGTTACAAGGACAATAAAAAAAAAACCTTTTTTTTTAATCTCAATAGTACTCTGGTGGTGGAGCGGATGGCGTCAAATGGGCAGGCGTGAAAGGCATGACATCTCTTTGCGAAAAGTATGTCAAAAATAATGGATTACCAAAACTGATTTTTACTTGCTTAAAAGTCCTGAACTTCTTTCATTGTTTCTTCTACCCCTATTTTTGTTCCTTCCTCTAAAAAATATTTCTTTAGCTCTACAACATTCACGGGTTGACTACACATTTTATTTTGAATTTCAGACTTCTGTTTGTAATTGGCCAAATCATCCTGCACTCTCTTAAATTCATGATCATCAATTTTATTATCGTCTAATGCCTTACTGATAATAAGCTTCATACTGCTCAGCTTAGCTCCAGCAAGCGTACTCAATGCTTCATGCTTCATTCCTCTGTGAAAAAATGGATGCTGTGCAACAAACTGAAGCTGAAAGACGGCAAGACTGAATCACTTTGCGCTGGTTCTGACCACTCCCTTAGTCAGGTCCCACCAGGGGCCTCCCTCGTGGTTGGCGACAGTGAAATAACCTTTAGCCAGTCTGTACGTAATCTGGGAGTTCAGTTCGACTGCAGTATGTCCATGCACCATCACATTACTAATGTGTGCAGGACGGCGAACTTCCAGCTGCGAAGAATCAGCTCCATTAGACCATTCATCACCCGGTCCGCTACTGTTCAACTTATTTGCTCCCTTGTTCTTAGCCACTTAGACTATTGTAACTCCCTCCTGGCAGGTGTCCCCCAGAAAGAACTCTCTCGTCTGCAGACAGTCCTCAACAATGCTGCCAGACTTGCTTTTGGCAAATCTAAAATGGACCATGTAACCCCCCCTACTTCAGGAATTGCACTGGCTACCCATTCAGTTTAGAGTCGAGTACAAGATTGCGGTCCTGGCTTTTCACTGCTTTGATGGATCCCTACCGCCATACCTCTCATCCCCCCTCAACATCTATCAGCCCTCCTGTTCCCTTCGTTCCTGCTCTGAGAAGCGTTTCCGTGTCCCCAGCTTTTCCTCTAAGCGGTTTGGCTGCCGGACATTCCAGTATCAAGCCCCTGTTGTCTGGAACTCACTTCCCCTACACCTCCAGAATGCTGAAAACATTGACGTCTTTAAGACCCAACTTAAAACCTACTTCTTTCAGCTTGCGTACCATTAATCCACAGATTGTGTGTGCGTGTGTGTGATGATGGTTTGGTCTGCATACATATGGTTTTGTTATGTGTGTTTTAGTTGTATGTGCGTGCGTAGATTAGAAGTGCATAGATTAGACTTTTTTAAAGGTAGTGAGATTCTGCATATATACATTTTTTGTAATGCGCTTAGAGCCCACTGCTCCTGAGGATTCAGCGCGATATAAATGCTCTTAGAGCTAAACCACTGACAGATAATCCAGCTGAAACCACACCCAGAGCCATTGATGTGTTGTGTACAGAATTGAAAACCGTTTTATATCGTCTTTTACACCTGGAGTATTTTGCCTGTTCTCCTTCCAAATACTTCAAAGCTTCTGTAATATTCATTAAACAAAATGATTCTGCCTGTAATTTTTATTCATACACAATAGGCTCAGACGGAGCAGGTGGTATTTGCGGATACAGTGGTGGCATTTTTTATGGCAAATTTAAAAAAAAAAAATTCTAATTCATTTTGCAATTCTTTAAAGGTATACAATTTGCTAGTGTAATGAAACGAAACAAGATGTATGTGTTCCAGGCTTATAAAATTTATAAAAACAAAAGTTGTTTTATCGATCACTACCTTAACAGCGGGGTTACTACTCGAAACTTCAAAATCTGTATTGCTTTTTCTAATAGCAATAATGACCTTTGTTGACTCTGCTACTGAGCTATCCCACATAAGTTTGATTCCTTGTGCGATATCTGCTTCTTTCGCAGAATCTACAGACCTCATGAGAATTTCATGAAAACTATTGTCGCTTCTCTAGCTATGGTAAAGTTTGCTGGTAAGAACACAATAGTTGTATCTGATCTACCCTTTCTATTTGTAAGAAAATATCTTCGTTTTCCATACTCTTGCAGTTTTAGTTTTTCTCTGCTATTGGTTTCTGCGAAATAGCTTGGCACAAGACTTACAAGCATTGGCTCAAGCATTGGCTCAGAGTTAACAACTTTTCTAAATACTAAGGCTCCTTCATCAGTAAAATAAACATAAGGACTGATAAATACAAACTTTACGTCCCATACAATGGGGATAGGCGCAAGCGGAACAGGGGTAGGAATAATTACCCACTTATTACCTACATGTTTTAAGCTGTAGAGCACATTATTTACAGGAGTAGGTACAGTAACATCTCGAAGCTGACTAAGCTTAGGATACCTTTTTTCTGCATCATCTTTTACATCATCAATTACCTTTCGTTTGTACAATCCAACGGAAACAAGTTCAAGGCCATACACCTCTCCTACCTCACCTTCTTTATCAAAATCTTGCACGTCAGCCAAATCTTTTAACTCTATTGATGGACACGCAACTGGAATAATTTTTGTCTTTGGACCGCCACTAATTTTTTATTCAGCAAAAATAAAATTTATTTAACTTCCAACACAACACTAAATTCATGCATCTGAACTGGTTTTCCATCCTGATTAGTTATAGATAAACACAGTGATTCAAAGAAACTGGCACCTAATTTTTTAAAACTTTAGGAAATCTAATAACTTCACTCTCAGAATAGGGAGCAGTTCCAGTTGGTAAGCATCTCAACAAAGTTGAAGGCTTTCCATTGTGAACATTTTCAGTCGTGTTCAGTTCTTTTAAATGAACAATTAGCACTGTCTGTACTGACAACTGAACAGGATATTTTCCAGTTATTTCATCTTTAACTGTCGTAGGTGACCAACCACCAATATTAGCACTTCCAAAACCCATTACCCAATTTTCATCCTTAGAAGTTACATGTCTGCCTATTAAACCGAGCAAATATGCAAGTTCACTTGAAATTATAGGCTGACTACCTACAGGAAATTCTAATGTAACACGTAAGTTAGCCTGATTTAAAGTTGCTTTAATTTTTAATTTAGTTTGAAACCATTCAGCTAAAGTACTAAAGTCATAATACCCAGATGGTAAAAAGTGTGTTTTAGTGCCCAAGCCACTATTACCAGCATTGCTATAACTTACATGAAAACTTGTATCATCTGTTACATTAAACCCCTTTACAGTGTAGAACACTTCATGGATAGCTACAACCTTGCTACCACCACGATTATCAATCCCATTAGTTAACCACACTGGTTTGCTTGTATCAAGATTTGTTAAGGTTATAAACATTTTTATTATCACATAAAAAAGCATAATGGAATTTAAATCACCAACAATTACCACTGTAAATGCATTTCAATTTAACGTGGATGCCAAGTACAATGTCGCGCCAACCTATGATCAGAAAATAATTCAACTAAATCAGCTCACCTCGCGCTGGGACCATACGGCGTTGAGGCGCGTCCCCTGGGTGGTGGATAGGGGGTCCCTCGTGAGAGGGGTGCACCGAATGAAATAAGGTGCCGTGAACCAACATGGTCTAAGGGAAGGTGACCCCGACAGAAAACCCCTGGTCCTCCTAGTAAGGGGGTTGGGCGTGAGGGTAGCTTCCCCACCCTGCAAAAAAGGAAATAGCTACAAATACGCCGACGAAAAGATTAACAGTAATTCCTTTCCTGGAGGAGGAAGGTTCTTCTACTAGAAGACTTATGACGTCCTGTGGTGAAAGCCGGAAGTCTTCGGAAGCCACAGGACCGAGCCGCCTCTCTCTATCCAGGGATACAACCATGGGCACATGGAACGTCAAGACCATGTACCAGAGCGGCAAGGCCGCCCAGATAGCAGCGGAAATGCAAAAGTACAACCTTTCCCTGCTAGGCATCAGTGAAGCCAGATGGACGCAGTCTGGCCAGAAAAGGCTGTTAAGTGGGGAGATGATTCTGTATTCAGGTCATGAAGAGGAGAAGGAGTAGCACTCATGCTGTCACCAGTGGCACAGAGAGCGCTGATGGGCTGGGAACCTCTTGGGCCAAGAATTATAACAGCAGCCTTTAGAACCAAGAAAAAGCTCAAGCTGAACATCATCCAGTGTTATGCGCCCACCAATGACAGTGACGAGGAAGAGAAACAAGAGTTCTACGACCGACTCCAGAGTGCCGTGGACAAATGTGCGGAGCGAGACATCACCATCATCATGGGCGATTTTAATGCCAAAATAGGGGAGGACAACACCGGATACGAAGAGGTGATGGGGAGACAGGGACTAGGCTCAGAGATGAGTGAGAACGGGGAGAGGTTTGTAGACTTTTGTGCTCTAAACCGACTTGTCATTGGAGGCAGCATCTTCCCACACAGAAGAATACACAAAGCAACTTGGGTCTCACCTGACCATACAACAGAGAACCAAATAGACCATATCTGCATTAGCAAGAAATTTAGAAGATCCCTTCAAGATGTTCGAGTGAGGAGGGGAGCAGATGTCGCCTCAGACCACCATCTGCTTACCTTAAGAATGAAGCTCAAGCTAAAGAAAAGCCGCACAGAGACAACAAGAAGACAGCGCTATAATGTAGGCCTCCTCAGAGAAACTGGAGTTAGAGAAGAGTTCAAACTGGTGCTGTCCAACCGGTTTCAAGCGCTACAGGAGCTAGTAAATGAAGAGGAGGCGGTCACCACAGAGCAGCAGTGGAAGGCAGTTAGAGAGGCGCTGAACTCAACCTGCAAAGACACTGTAGGGTTCAGGAAACACCACCACAAGGACTGGCTGTCGGCACAGACCTTGAAGAAGATAGAAGTGAGGAAGCAGAAGAAAGCAGCTGTCAACAACAGTCGCACGAGAGCAGCCAAAGCAAGGGCACAGGAGGAATACTCAGAAGCCAACCACGAGGTGAAGAGGAGTATCAGGGCAGACAAGAGGGCCTACACAGACAGCCTGGCAGCAGAGGCAGAAAAGGCAGCAGGCAGCGGCAACATGAAACAGCTCTACGACATTACCAGAAGATTGTCGGGTAAGTATGGCCATACAGAAAGACCAGTAAAAGACAAAGAAGGCAAGCCTATTGCAGACAGAGCAGACCAACTCGACAGATGGGCCGAGTATTTTGAAGAGTTACTGAACAGACCTAGCCCATCCGACCCCCCCGACATCCAGCCGGCAGAGACCCACCTACCCATCAGCTGTGACAGACCCAGCCGGGAAGAGATCAGAAAAGCAGTGGCATTTTTGAAGAATGGCAAAGCAGCAGGGCCAGATGGCATCCCAGCGGATTCTCTGAAAGCAGACCTAGAGACAACAGTTGAGATGCTGTACCCACTGTTTGGAAAGATCTGGGAAGAGGAGGTGATGCCAGCTGACTGGAAGGAGGGGTACCTAATCAATCTTCCCAAGAAAGGCGACCTCAGCAAGTGTTCCAACTACAGAGGAATCACCTTGCTGTCAGTACCAGGAAAGGTCTTCAACAGGATCATCCTAGAGAGAATGAAGAGCTCCGTTGACCCCCAGCTGAGAGACCAGCAAGCAGGATTCAGGAAGAACCGATCATGTACAGACCAGATCGCCACTCTCCGCATCATCGTGGAACAGTCTCTGGAGTGGAGCTCCCCGCTGTACGTCAACTTTGTGGATTATGAGAAAGCATTTGACAGCGTGGACCGAGAGACTCTGTGGAAACTCCTACGACACTACGGTGTACCCACAAAGCTTGTCCGCCTGATCAAGAGCAGCTATGATGGCATGACATGTCGCGTGATCCACGAAGGGCAGTTCACCAGAGAGCTCCAGGTCAGAACTGGTGTCAGGCAGGGGTGTCTGCTGTCTCCGTTCCTCTTCCTACTGGCCATAGACTGGGTCATGAAGATGACCACAGAGCACAGACGAAGTGGAATACAGTGGACACTGTGGACACAGCTTGACGACCTCGATTTTGCAGACGACTTGGCATTACTGTCCCACACTCATCAACAAATGCAGGACAAGACCACGAGGCTTGCTGACATCTCATCCCAAGTGGGCCTCACCATTCACAAACAGAAAACGAAGACAATGAGGCTGAACGCAACCAGGGAAGAACCAGTCTTGCTTGCTGGCACCCCGTTGGAGGAGGTGGAGTCCTTCACCTATCTCGGGAGCATCATAGACAAAAAAGGCGGCACTGATGCAGATGTCAAAGCACGAATCGGTAAAGCCAGAGCAGCCTTTCTCCAGTTGAAAAAAGTGTGGAGTTCCAGAGAGCTGTCACAACACACCAAAGTCCGGATTTTCAACTCCAATGTAAAAGCAGTTCTCCTATATGGAGCAGAGACATGGAGATTGACAAAAACCACAGTCAACAGAGTACAGACCTTCATGAACAGTTGCCTTAGAAGAATTTTGAAAATCCACTGGCCAGAGAAGATCAGCAACGTCAGACTCTGGGAGAGAACAGAGCAGATAACAGCAGAGAATGAAATTGGGCGAAGAAGATGGGGATGGATCGGTCACAGTCTGAGAAAGCCAGCTTCCAGTATCACTAGGCAGGCATTGTCATGGAACCCCCAGGGAAAGAGGAAAAGAGGGAGGCCTAGAAACTCCTGGCGTCGAGACCTCCAAGCAGACATCAAGAGACTGGGAACCACCTGGAGTAGAATCGAAGGAGAAGCACAGGACAGGAGTTGCTGGAGGTCTCTCGTCGACGGCCTATACCCGGGTAGGGTGACAGGCGTAAGTAAGTAAGTAAGTAAATCAGCTCAATATAGCTTTATTTCAGTGAAAGTTCCAAACCCGTATGATCATTACCTAAACCCTCCAATTACAGATGATGCAACTGCAAGAAAGTGGTCCTCAAGCCCACCACAGATGTTTCAAAACCAGCTTAACTTTGCTATTCTATGCTCAACTACTGGCTGTGGTGTTTCATTTACAGACCATTTGAATCACCCAAACAAACTGATTAGGTCTGTGTATTGTTTCCACACATATTACCAGCTTAGAAGAATACTGTCTGAACTCCATACCCCACTGCCCACTGAATCCAGTTTTAACCAGTTTAACAACCCAATGGATATGAAAGCATTTGAACGGATCTGTAATGAATTTAACATTAGTACAAGGTATGACTTTACACAAAACTTAATGATCACAATGGCATGGGTACATTGTATTATGCTATGAGTCACAGGCAATACCCGCAAGATTACTGGCCTCCCTACTCTTCATTCTCATCAAAATCTGAAGTCTGGTTAGGCTCAATAGAACAGAAACAGTCTAATGCCTGGACCACATTTGTCTTAGACAGGAGTGACGGGTTTACTCAAGCAGGAGTCGAACGCATAAATGATTCTATCAGAACGCATGTGTGGTGTATACTAGGAGCACAAGCTCAAACAAAATCAAACATTTTAAATGGGAGTGGAAAATTTGAAGCACAAAAACATTTTCTTGCAAACCTAGAAGATTCGATAAACTCAGTTGTTGATCTCCCATCAAGCATACAACACTACCAAGACGTTCTCAGATATGCTAGATCAAAAGTTGACTTTGTAGTTGGCATCGGGTTATACATGTTACCGTCTGACTTTCAACTCCAAATGGGGACAATAACAAATTATAATAATGAAATAGTTGTTGCTGGACGTGATCAGAAATTAGGACACAATCAATCAGTAAACTTGGGTCCAACAACCACACATCGCTTAGGTCCAACATCCAAACATCACTTGCGCCTAAAGTCGCCGCGTGAGCAAAAACCATTAGTAACATCATCACCTGTACAGACAGTAACAGCCCCGACCCCATCACCAATACAGTCAGCTACAGCAAACACATGAGTCAGAGAAAACTGCATTGGTAATAGGCCTTACTGAATTAGGAATACTACTTCTTTACCTGTTTTATTAAATAATCCACTATTAATCCTCCTACTGACACCAAAAAGACCCACACATGCTCCGCCATAAACCCTACTACCTTTGCCGCTGTACTGATCAGCCAACTGACAACACTACCTATTATACCACTGGTATCATCCTATATTAGGCAAATCATGGTTGCCACTGCCAGCTGAGGTTGTAAACAAAAAGGCTGTAGTCAATATTCAGAACAATGATAATTTCTGTTTCATGTGGTGTGTGCTTGCCAAACTACACTTTGTAAAAACAAGACCTGAACGTGTATCTAACTATACCAAATTTGAAAACGAACTCAACTTTAGTGGTATAGATTTCCCTGTTAAGGTAGAGGACATAGACTTGTTTGAAAAATTAAATCCTGGTATATCTGTGAATGTGTATGTATGGGATAATGAGTCTCCTAACAAATTAGAACCAATTAGAGTATCACCACTTGCCCCCACCTACGGACAATCAGAAGATAAGCATGTTGACCTTTTATTAATAAGTTCGGGTGATAACTTTCCTACACAATTATTAGGAGTATGTCACGTCTAATTCATGGGCATACAACAAAACACAAGTGTAAACAGGAATTTTGTAAGAAATGTTTGCAAAGGTTTTCCTCTATTGAAGTAGCACACAAACATGTTAAACATTGCAGGTCACCTGATTTTAAAAACTATGTTAATCAGCAAAAGCTGCCATTTGTAGTGTATGCTGATTTTGAATCACTGGTTGTACCCATATGAGGGTCCTGTTCCAGAATCATTACCAAAGACTGTAAAATTGAGTGACCAAGTTGTGTGTTCTTTTGGATAATTCTGGTTAGGTCAGATGGTCAGCATACAGAACCTGTTATCTACAGAGGTGAAAATGCAGCAGCTGAGTTTTTAACAGAAATGAGACAACCTTATAGTCAGGTAGTACATTATTTGGAAAAGTGTCAGATGCCTTTGGTGATGACAGAAGAAAATAAACTAAATTTTGATGCAGCAGTGATGTGTTGGATTTGTGAACAATCTTTAGGAGGTGATAAAGTTCGTGAACATGACCACATAACTGGGTGTTACAGAGGTGCTGCACATGGAGAGTGCAACTTAAAACTAAAATAGATCCCAAGGCATACAAGTTGCCTATCTTTTTTCACAGTCTCAAGGGGTATGATTCACACATTATCATGCAGGCTGTGGATGAGTCTTACAAAAAAAAATAGTTGTATTGCCCAGACAACTGAGAAATTCTTAACTTTTAGGCTTGACAACAAATTAGCATTTTATGACTCCATGCAACATTTGTCTTTAGGGCTTGCTAGTCTGGCAGAAGGTCTGACATTGTTTCCAATAACAAGTAAATATTTTGAGCCTGATTTAATCAAGAAAGGTGTCTACCCCTATGAGTACATTGATCACTGGGTTGTGTTTGAAGAAAGGAGGTTGCCTCCAAAAGAGAAATTTTATTCTACCTTAAATGGTAAAGGTATTTCTGACGCTGAATACCAACATGCTCTCGATGCATGGGGTAAACTAGGGTGTGAAACGATTGGTGACTACCATGACCAGTACTTGAAAGCTGACGTTTGCTTGCTAGGAGATGTATTTGAAAGTTACTGTGAAAAGGGTTTGTTACACTACAGTCTTGACCCAGCTTGTTACATAACTAGTCCTGGCATGACATGGGATGCTTTTTTAAAATCTAGTAAGATATCTATAGACCTGTTGTATGATCATACGATGGGTGAAATGGTGGAACGTGGATTGAGAGGAGGAATTAGTATAGCCGCAAACAATTATGCCAAATCCAACAACAAATATCTTGACGACCTTGGCTTTGACCTGTCAAGGTCATTTATTACATACGTGGACGCTAACAATTTGTACGGATTCGCGATGTGTGAATTATTGCCCTTAAAAAACTTTTGTTTGCATGATTTGTCACAGTATGATATAACAGACTTAACAAACCGTATTATGACTCATGACCCACCCTTTTCATGAAAAGGGTTGGACCTTTGAAGTTGACCTGGAGCACCCGCACCGCCTACATGATTACCACAATGATTATCCATTAGCAGTTGAGAAAATGAGTATGACTGGGAAAAAAGAAGACACTAAACTTGTGCCAAATTTGAATGACAAATTCAATTACGTTTGTCACTATCGCTTACTGCAGTTTTGCATCAGGCATGGGTTAGTACTAAAGAAAGTTCACAGAGGCATTGAATTTGATCAAAGTGCTTTCATGAAAGATTACATAATGAAAAACACAACCCTTTGTGCGAGAGACGGCAACACTGCATTTGATAAAGACTTCTTTAAACTTATGAACAATGCCTGTTTTGGTAAGACAATGGAAAATCATCATCACCGCAAAGATGTGAGACTGGTCACAACTGAATCAGGAGCTATTAAGCTTACAGGCAAGCCACAATACACAGGGTATAAAGAGTTTCATCCATCATTGTATGCAGTGTCACTCAAAAAAGAAGATTGTTAAACTGGACAAGCCAGTATTCATTGGTATGGCAATACTTGAGTTATCAAAATTATTGATTCCTGAATTCTACTATGATTACTTTAAACCAAAGTATCCTGAGTGCCGTCTGTTATACACTGACACTGACTCTATGATCATTGACGAGCCTACTGAAGACTTTTATGAAGACATGAAAACAGAACTACATATGTATGACACGTCTGATTATCCTAAAGATCACCCGCTGTATAGCACACAAAACAAGAAAGTGCCTGGGAAGTTTAAAGATGAACTGAATGGAGTGCCGATAGGTGAGTACGTTGGACTGAGGTCAAAAATGTATTCCATACTGCACCAAAAAGGCAGTCAGTCCAAAGCTAAAGGTATGAAAAAAAAAACAGCAATAAAAAAATAAAGATATCCGTCATGAACATTACAAGCAAGTATTAGATGGAGAACTAATGCCTGATTATCCAAACAAGACACTGAGGTCAAACAAACATCTTGAAATGATCCAAACACATAGGAAGTCACTTGCAGTTGGGGACACAAAACGTGTGTTTCACACTGAGAAAAAGGCTTATGCACCTGGGCATTACAGGCTTAAGTTATCTGAAGAATTAGCTGATGAACTGGTTGATGAACTAATCGATGAATTAGTTGGTGAAATGAGTAACAGTGTCTGGGGGAATAATCTGTAATTCTTCTCTGACAAATGCCCTCTGAGGGGCAGGTTCATAAAGATAATAAATTGACACATTAGCACCAGGGACTATTTTTTAATATATTGTGAACAGACGTGGACCATATTGGATCAGTTGCCCTGCATCTGACGTCATTCTCGGCCTCACCAGGTTGATATAAATATCTTACCTGTTTTGTAAACAAGCTTGTATCTGGAGGTGGTGTTTTTATTTCTGACCCTGACGGTATTGTTTTTAATTTAATAGCATCAACAGGTTTAGGGTGACCTTCGTTATTCATTGCTTTTATCACAGATGGTAATCTCTTAACCCACTCGGTGTTACGTGCGTCATGCATGAATTCCTTAGAATACTGATAGCTGAAAAGTCTCTCTGATAATTGTTTGTTAAAGTTCTCAGCAATTGCCTGTGATCTGTGCACGCCTGGTATGCCTCGCCGCACTAGCACTCCATGCTTTGCAAATAATTGATTAACAGCGCCTTTAAATTCAGATCTGTCATCGACTTGAACAAGCCTAGGATATTTTAAAGGTCCTCGACTATATATTTTTGTTAACGCAGTGGCTACTGTGGTAGCATTCTTGTCAGTTATGGGTTCAGCGTCCTTATACCTTGAAGCTATGTCGACAACAGTTAATGCATACTTGTATCGTTTCTTTTTTATTGTATCATGTGGCAGGAATAGAAGATCCATTTGAATAGGTGTCATTAGGGGTAGTATTTTCAAAATGAGGTCTTGTTATTTTTCTTGGAGCAGGTAAATATATTTGCCAAATTGCCTGTTTTTTGAGCCACTGTTTTATTTGTTCGAGTGTAACATCACCGCCCATAGCCACGTGTAATTTCTCTATTGCAGTATTCCCTTTCCAGTAACCAAGAGGAGAGTAATATATGTTTGATAGTTTAGCTCTGACGTCGGTCATTTCTTCTAGCAATAAAAACTCCTGTAAAATAAACAAATGTCATTCCTACTAGAACAAATAATATTTCTCCATTTCTTTGTTCTGGGCTTGGTTGGTAGTAGTCGCTAAGTTTTGGTTGTGGGATGGTCATGTCTTCGCCAGTAACAAGAAAATATTCTTTGATCGCGTCATCAACATTTGAAAATGTATGCTGTGCGTGACCTTCTAGCCTGAGTTTTTCATTGATAAAATCAAGTTTCTCAATTCTTTGCTTTTCATACTCCTGCTGGGCTTGAGCTAGTTTTTCAAATGCCTCATTGTGATGCTTCATTTCTTCTGCTGATTCCTCTCTACCCAATTTTGAAAAAAGATAGTTTGATCCACTGAAAGAAAGTGCATTAACAACGGCCCCGCCAATCATAATAGCTATAGTTGCCATATTTTTTATTTACATAGAAACATTTTCTGGAATAATTCCTTGCTTGACGAGAAAGTCTTTTGTTGCAATTGACGCTGTTACAACAGCTACTAACTTAGCACTGTCTTCGAGGTCTAATCTACTCAAGTCTGCCGATTTCATTTTGAGAAGACTTTTTAGAATAGAATAAGCATAGAATAAGCAACTGTTAGCCCACTTATTATGGCAGAGTGATAGACAAGGTTCATTATGTTCTTTGTGTCGCTCATTTTCTTATGCCACAAAATTAAAATAATAAATTTATTCACTGCATAAAAAATGGGTCCAAAGGTTTTGACGTTGCTGGTAATATGGAGACTTCTTCTTTTGTTTTTGGAGTGTTTGATTTTTTGGACATTGTTTAAGTGTTTGGTTTGTATTTTTTTGTATAATTGGTAACCTACGTAACCAAATCCGACAACAAATCCAGCAACTATATAATTTGTTATTTGAGGTTTAGACTCAGTTGTTTGTCTCTCACTTTGTTGAGGTGGTGAAGGTGTTGGTCCTGACGGTAGTGACACTGGTGCTGGGGCTGGTGCTGTTGGTGATGGGTCAGATATATGAGCCTTTTCTATTGATGCTTGAAGCTGCAATTTTTTTTTTGCCTGTTCCATTCGGCTAATTTTTTCCCAGCCTCAACCCTACCAGCACTTTTAGTCTTAGTCACCGTTTGAACCTGCGTCAAGACAGGACTCAGTTGTGGAGTCGTCTGGGTCTCGTCCATTTTTTTCTGCTTTAAAATTTATTTTCAAAAAATCAATATGACTCCCAGTAACAAGCAAGGTTACCACAGGTGCAAGGTAATTTCCAAACTTGTAAAACATTAGGCAATTAACTTGCCGATTAAACTTGAAACAATGGGGTTGCTTTCGAGATCGTGTGATAAGGTGTCAGTATCAACAGGTGTCCGTCAAGGATGCCTGCTCTCTCCTGTCCTTTTCAACATATTCCTGGAGAAGATCATGCAGGAAACCCTCCACGACCACCATACTTCAATCTCTATTGGTGGCAGATCCCTGTGCAATCTTCGATTCGCAGACGACATTGACCTCATGGCAGGCAGCAATAGTGAGCTTCAAAACCTGACAGACAAACTTTCAAGTAGCGCAGGGTCTTATGGCATGGAGATCAGTACGGATAAAAGCAAAGTGATGATCAACACCACAAGCGACAGCAGCAGCAACATTCACATGAACGGCCAGAAGCTAGAAGAGGTCAATAGCTTCAAGTACTTGGGAGCCACCCTGTCCAAAGACGGTAGTTGCATAGCAGAGATCCGTATCAGGATAGGTACAGCAACATCCGCAATGGCCAGGCTGGACAGGATATGGCGAAGTAACTCCATCAGCTTCACCATCAAGTACAGGCTTTACAAGTCCCTCGTAGTGTCTATTCTACTCTACGGCTGTGAGACTTGGACACTGCTTGCAGACTCAGAAAAGAAAATCCAGGCCTTTGAGAACAAGTGCCTGAGGAAGTTGCTCCGCATCTCGTACCGCGAGCACAAGACCAACGAATATGTACGGAGCATCGTCACTTCCCTGGTGGGCCCACATGAACCCCTTCTGGCAACCGTGAAACGGCGCAAGCTTGCTTGGTTTGGCCACGTGACCCGACACAACACCTTGTCCAAGACTATCCTCCAAGGCACTCTCGAAGGAAGTCGTCGGCGAGGTCGTCAGAGAAAGAGTTGGGTCGCAAACATAAAAGAATGGACCGAACTCGAGATGCCAGACTTGCTTGCCACCGCCCAAAATAGAACTCAGTGGAGAGCACTGTCTGTTGCTGCTGCCTTTCAGTCCCCCCAACGCCCAGTTCGGGCAAGGGACTGATGATGATGATGATCAACAGGTAGGAAGTGATTAACAGCTGTTGTAATTAGGCAGACAATAGATCGACTCAAATCACGGGTCATAATTGAAGCAATGTGATATTTCATATTTAGCAAGAAGTTTGATTAGCTCATCAGCAGTGAGGGATTCTGTGTCTTCTGTCATGTATTGTTTTCTGAGAAAAGCTTTTGATTTTCCAGAAACAACTACAGAGAGAAGGCGCTGTTTTTTAGAGTCTAAGTCTTTGTTCTCTACAGCACAGATATCGCTTAGAAGAAGTAATTCATCCTGATTCATTTTATAATGTAATTTTTTTTAAAAGTGAAACAAAAAAGAATTGTAGGTATCTTTGAAGTTAGTTGGCAAGTAAAATCATGTTATTTTAGAAAGTTACATGAACAGTAATTTCCTAAGTCTACTTCCCACTCAGCTATAAGTGCAGTAAGTTTTTAAGTTTACCCCACTCAGTCATTGTAAGACCTACCAGTAGCTGTAATGTGTAGATTTTTGCATGTCTTAAAGCGATTCTCCCCAGGTTCAATCATTTCAACACAGTCGGAAAACTGTCTGCAACAGATACTGCTGACAGTATTATGTATGGGTCCTTTGTGTACTAGCTTAGAGCTTTATGATGTAAATACAATGCCAAATGTCGAAATTCATTGTTTGATGGGTGTGTTGTTATTGTACCCGAGAGTGCAAATTATCCTCTGCATCGGCCTCGTTTTGAATTTGTGCATATTAACTAGCCTACGTCACAAGGCAGAACCCGATCAATCGATACTGCAGACGACGGAGGCGGTCATCGTTGTCGAGTGGGTACACACGTGTCAGTGTAGACATGTACTGATGTTCTCCGGCATCCCTTTGACATAATTTTCCAGGAGAATGTAAAATAAATTTTCCACTTATTCGCTATGCTGTCAAAATCAATGCGGGTTCCGCTTGACCTGCTTCCCTGAGTAACGGGCAATTGTGCTGTGGGCGTGGCTTCAAGTTCTTCGACTCGGGTGTCCGCGCCAAGCCGGCGACTGAGCCAGCGTCACGAAACAGAACAGTGGTATTTTACCCACTTATACCCATTTCTGCATTGCAGTTTCACATTACACACATCGAAGTCTACGTAACTGAAAGCATCTCTGGAAGCGACAAATGCACCATCGCAGCAGAAACACTACCTCTGTGAATCGAGTGAATGAGAGCCCGCACAGACAAAAACGTGTCACGACCTGATCAATGTCGGCAGTCGGTGCCGCAATTTTGACACACAGGCCATAGTTGTCTGATCCTTGCAGCATAAAATCTGATGAACTAGCTCGTAACTTCATGATAAAGCAGGTTTAAAATCTTGCAAAATCAGTAAGAGATAAATTCTACTGAAGATCATGAATTCTCAGTCTCTAGCGCTCGTGAAACTATAGGAAGTTCGACAAAGATCGTAACTGGATTACTTACTGTTTCACATAGCAAGAAAGCGACAAATTCCGGATGGGCGGTCAAGCCAAGCTCTATATTCCCTTGTCCGATGTCAATTCTACTTAGGGGTATCTTGTCTCTCTTTCTCTTTCTTCTCTTCAATTATGAGTCTGTCATTGTCGGCCGGCGCGAGTCAACTGATACTTTCTTTTTTTCTTCGCTGGTTCATCCGACATCTTGTCTCTGATTGGTTATAATTATGCAGATGACCTAAGGTCGTATAGAATAATTATGACGTCAGCTACCTGATCGTCTATCGGAAGCAATCGTTTGACCGGGTCCAGCCGCACGATTCCGGTGGCCTCTTTCGCTTTGAACGGACGAAAGAAAGCATTTGGTGGGACAATAGGGTGGTCACTGTCTAAGTGGGTATGTATACTGAAGCCCAGTAAAAGCTTTTTGCGAACTGAAGCATTAAAAAAGGTCGGTCGTGCCCCTCTAATAGACGTCTGAAAACAGAGTTGAAGGGGGCTTGCCTGACCAGTCCTTAGCTTTGCACAGAGAGTTACATAGATCGCCCGGTAGTGTAATAGGTTGTTTTTTTTTTATCACACAATAGGGGTGTGTGCACATAGCATCCTGGAAAGAAAGGTCTATAGTGCAAAAATCTGTTCATACCTCTGTGGACAGGAAAGGGTTACATAAACAGTAACTTCATAAGTTTACCCCAGGCAATGTCTTGAAACAACTGCGCAGTGGGTGAAATACTCGCCTTAAGGTAATAGGATATTTTTTAACACGCAATAGTGCATAGGGGTGTGTGCACACAGCACCCTGGAAAGAAAGGTCTATAGTGCAAAATCTGTTCATACCTCTGTGGATGGGAAAGGGGTATTTTAAAACACCCCTTTTGAATGGGCCCGACCGTTTGAATAGTCTGATGGACGAACCTTTTTCCAGAGGGGTGTCTAATGTATTCTTGTTTGTTGCAAACAGAATTCATTTTGAGTTGACTTGCTACTGTTCAACTCAGAGCGTGGCCTCCTAATTCTGCAATGACCTCCTTATTCAGGAATGAACTAGTAACCCAGATTTTTAGTTTTGGCACAGTAACCTTAATCTGAACTACATTTGCGTTTTGACCCAGTGACTTAAATCACGCATTTGCCATGGTACAGGTAGGTTTGACACAGTGTAGTGATTGTGTGGGGGTGGGAGTGGAATGTGTGTATGGGGGGTACGGGGTGGGATGTGTGTGTGTGTGGGGGGGGGGGAGGGAGTGGGGGGGGGGGGAGTGGAGGTGATCATGAGGTGTTATGCGTACTTAGCTGTGTGCAGAACGGGAACAGTATACCTGTGCTGAAATCTGACCACAGTGTTGATTCTAGAGCGCGTTTTGCGCGATTTCTCGCAATATTATGCTCCAAATCGCAAAGAAACACCGATAGCGCGGCCGAAGAATCGCAGAAAAAAGAAACTGGACGCTTTTTTGCACGACCAGCGCGGCCGCACCGCTGCTGCGTAAAAGCCTGCTCGAGCGTCTTGGTGCAGTGTGGCCTGAGTCGAGCCAGGGCAATTTCACTATTATTCACCTGTTTAACACGAACACAGATTCCATTCACAGAAAACCAATTCACGTGTCGCTCTCGCGCTGTGGAAGTACACATGACAGATCAGAGCGAACTCTAGTCTGTGATTGGCTGAATAGCCTTCGGCTGTTGTAATCTGTCTTCTCATTGGCTAGCATTTCTGTACTGTATTCATGTTGTATCATTCGTGTACCAACATAACCCTTTTACCGATGTGGGATTGTACTTCAGCCTGTGTTGCTTTTACCTGAGGATTGTAACTTAGTATGGATTTTACCTGATGGATTTACATTAAATACTCGAGCTGTACACGTTTCCTTGTGTTTTCCTAGTGAGCTGAAGGTATGCATAGAAAGTACGATAATGTCGTGCACTTTTAACCTGGTACTCATTCACGCACACGTCTTACACACTTTCTCCTTGAGGGCCGTGATCAATTTTGAGGCCATATTGGTTAACACGAAATACGGTTAACACGAAATGATTTTCCGTGTCCCCAGAAATTCGTGTTAAGCGGACTCCACTGTATGTATGAATGTGTGTATATATGTCGTTTTAAAGTAAGCAGTGCAAGAGATTTGAGGGCCTCCCTTTTACACCTTGAGGGGCTCCCTTTTTTTATTAGAGGGAGCCTTTGGGCTCACTTTTCTGAAATCCTAGAATCAACACTGTGACCACCCCAGTCAGGCCTGTATTAAGTCAATAGTGCAGTTAACAGTGAAACATATGCGCACTAAGCTGACGTGTAATATTAGTAAATCATGTAAACCTACCCTGTCTGCACTGATAATAGCTCGAGTAATGTGGGGTTATGTTAGATTGTTGGTGTATGTTATTAAAATATAATAGATTGGGAGTATTTGATCGGCAATAATTAGATAGGAGTCGGTCTAGCCCCACATCTTCTCTCTCTGATTGGGCCACGTGGTGAGTGCCCGGATGGGCTGGGACGGGAGGCTACTCTTGGCCCTAGTTAGGGTTTCCCGAGTGCCTCCCGGGTTATGTAGGAACACAACAAGTTCTTAGGCTAAAATTGGGTAAGTAGTTGACACTTCCAGACAGTAATGTCATCGGTAATGTTTTTGAAGAAACAAATGTCTCATGTTAACCAGAAACTCGTGTAAAGCATGCTCATGTTAACTGGATTCCTCTGTATATATATATATATATATATATATATATATATATATATATATATATATATATATATATATATATATATATATATATATATATATATATTATATTCTCTTGAGCTCCTGTAGCTGTAGGGGCACTTGAGAATCCATGACTATTGCTTGCAATGAACTGCTTTATTTACATCCACATTTTGAGGTACTGGTCCCGTGTTAACAGTACGAGTGTAACAAGACCGCCTGCCACTGTGATCAGGATGATCTAAAGAAACAGTCCCTTTTTACTGTGTGGATGTCCTTTCTGTCAGGGGGCACAATCTGTCTTTCACCTGATTTTGACTTAAGAACAACTTCTGTTCAACTTAACCCTTATCATTCGGAATACACCAGTGTGTGAAATAAGTTTGACAAAAATAGTTGAAGGGTAGTGCCAGAATAGCTTGGCGCCTCGAGGCACCAAGCTATTGTGGCACCATCCTTGAACTAAAGCCATTGGTCTATATCCTTATCTGTAAGTACTATAATGTAGCTTGCATATGTCAGTGTACAAATTTGAAGCTTTTAGCCTCCGTATGATATGGGTTAAACTGTGTGCTGGTCTGTGATTTGGACTGACAGTCCAGTGCCAGGTCCAAAGTTATAAACCAGCACACAGAAAGTGAATACAAAATTAACAAATTCATTTGTAGTTGAGTTCAGCTCAAGCAGCTGAAAGTTCAGAAATATGCTTGGAACTGCTAAAAATTAACCCTTTCTTTTTGTGAGTAAAGTGAACACAGTCCAACTACTACATACTCATAAATCCTTGCAGCTGGGCTGGGAGGAGTGGGGGGTCAGGAGGGGGGGGGGGGGGGCAGGCTCTTGAAAATCTATGCCTCTTGCTGAAGCCACTTTGTATCTACATTCCTTTGATGTCTTGGCATCTTATGTTGAATTAACGCATTCTACCTCATGTCCAAAATTCCCAGATTTTTGAAGTTTCCCTCTGAAGGACTGTACATGTATTGCAATTGTAGAGACAGATCGAGCACGATAGTTCAAGGGTAGAGCCTTTGGGCGCCACTCTATTCTGGGACTACCCTTGAACAGTCATGCTGGATCGATGTCTTGCTGTGGTGTGTCGGGGCTGAATGAGTTAAAATAATTTCAAAACACAATCTGAGACAAGTGATAGGAAAGGGGTTAAATAGAGATGGTCACTACTTGTATGGTTTTGATTCTACTTTTAGTCTGTCCAGGTGTTTTTTTGGCAAAGCAGCATATGCCATTTTACTCATGAATATATGTTTGATGTTCTGTGACTTAATTGAGACCTTACAGCTGAAATAGAATGCTGGCAGTGTTGATTTTTTTCTTAAATATAGGGGGTCAGATCTAGTGCGGCAGATTTAGTTTACAGTTACCAGAGTGTCAGCAGAATTTCCCAAGGGGTCACAGAAATGATGAAGTCTTTGATGATCACATACTTTGTAACACACACACAAACAAAAATTTCTGTTGCTGCGCATGCGGTACTGTTGCTGCGTTGGCGTTCGGCGCTCTCACTAAAGCTTTGTTCTGCTCGGCACACGTGGCTATGAAACATTCACGATGGTGTGTTTGTTTCCTCCAAAACATTACCGATGGCATTACTGATAGGAAGATACGTCTAGCTACTGATTTCAGCCTAAGTCTCCGTTGTGTCAGCAACACAACCGGGGAGGCGACTCGGGGAGTCGTCGTTTTATATAACTCCCACAGTGACCTCTCCTCCCTTCCCATAAGGCCCTTTGGGCCTAGCGACCAGTCATAAGTTTAGCTGCGACGCGAACGGCTGTTCCGGTTTCGGCTTATGTTTATCTCGCGTTCTCCGTGTGTTTTCTTGACTTCGTTTATGTTTTTCTGGATTTCTTCGTGTTTGCGATTATCCATCCTGCGTTGATTCTTATCCTTACGACATCTGGTTGAAGTTGAACGGTGATCTTTTCCCTTTTCATAGTGGACATGAGGTAAGGTCTCGGATTATAGTTATACATGCGCCGTCCATTTTTAACGGTTTCGATCTGACTCGAAGCGGTTCCCATTTGGCACCGTTTTTTCTTCGCACATAGGGCGGCTTTAGGCTGCTTTCGATTTTCTTGTCCGCCCTTTGTTGTTTTGTTTTCTGGTTCTCTCCCGGTCGTTTTCCATTTTTGCTTTTAGTGCAACTAACGGCAAAAAATGAGACGGACGGGAAGCGGCCTATCTTTTCACGGTTCCCGTTTCTGTTGCAGTTCGCAATTATGTACATGCCTGCGCTGCTTGGGTTTTCAGTACCCGACTGATTCACATGTTTTATGTTTACCATGCTCGGGATGTTCTTCTTCCCGACCGTGCCATGTCAGCTCTTCATGGAAAGAGTGACGTTGGTCATAACTCTGGGATTTTTATAATCGCGACCGGCCTGCGGCTCCTCACTTACTTAGCCGCTCGCCAGCCGCTTTGCGCCCCTCTGCCGCCAGTGCGACATCCCTTCGTATAACTTCCGACCATTCGGGAACCCACAAACGAGCATCGTCAGATATTGTGGGCTTTTCTTCGAACCGGATATTTCCTACCTCGGACCTCGGCGCTCGCCTGTCGCTCGGCCCCTCCCACTCTACTGGGAGTCAGGATTTACCGCGATCGGGACGGCCCCTCCCTACTGCCTCGATCCCACTAGGGACCCGGGCCATTTCACCAAATCAGAGGCATTTCCATGCGTGGCACGGGGTCCCACCCGCGGCCTCAAAAGAGTTGCACCCCATGAGTAGTAAGACTCTGGGACCCTTGACTCACTCATCCGTGACCTCTCCCGAGTCTCACCCCATGAGTAGTAAAACTCTGGGGCCCTTGCCTCATACGAGCACTTGCCGCTCGGCGTTACAGCCACCGGCGACGGGTGACTCCCTCACTGTTTCTTTCTCGCGTGGATGATCGCACACGGCGCACTCATCTTTCTCAACTTTTCTCCGCTAGTCTGCTTCGGACAGTGACGTTACGCGGTTGTTCTTTCAGCCGCAGACCTCTCTCCAGAGATGCCTGCTCAAGCGCGTTACAATCACGTTCTCCGGACCATCGCCGCTTTGTTCCCCCACGTGGCTCCTCCACCCATCGCAGTCTCGAGACCAATCGAGACTACCTCTCCATTCCTCTTGCTGTCGATCTTCTTCTCAGGTGAGCGCTCGTTCTGCCCCCCACCATTCCGGCCTTCTGGCCCTGAGAGTGGTCCGTGCGCCCGCTTCTAGCTTTCCAGTCGTGCCTGTTCGATCCCTCTATGCCCAGGGAGTTCATTTCCACTCCCCCCCCCCCCCCCCCCCGTCCCCCCCTCGCCTGGCAGATCCTTGTGGGGGGATCGAGACGAGGTGCTTAGCCTACACCCCGCAGATTCTGCTTCCGTGTTCCTCGAGCCGCAGTCTCCGCTTTCGAGTCACCCAGCTCTCCCTCTCTCCCCTGCGGCTCCCTCGCCCTCCCCTGCGGTGGCTTCCCCCTCCTCTCCTTGTAGCTTATCGCCCTCTTCCCCCCACCTTGACTTGGGCATAGATTACTGCCGAGCCCTCGACGAAGCGGCCCACCTGATTTCGGCTGCTCTTCCTCCGGTCGCCTGCCCCCCCTCTCCTCCCTTGAAACGGAAGGCTTCAGCTTTGGTCGACGCTTCGCATCAGTCTAAACGTTTTAAGACCCTCCCTCAGCCCACCTGCTTTCGGGATCTCTCTGATGCTTTTAATGCTCATTTACAACAGGGCAATTTGTCAGACATTGGCTTCTTTTCCGACTGCCGCTGGCCTGCGGATGTGGACATTAAGTTCCGACAGCACTGGTACGCAGGACACAACCAGTCCTTCCTGTGCCCCCTCCCGACAGTGGATCCTGCTGCAGAGGTGCTGATTGGTGGTAAGGCTGCTGTGGGTCAGTCTACTCCCGCGGGCCTAGACAAGACGGCTACCCTAATTCGGAATTCTCTAGCCGTGTTGTTTTTTTGGGAGTTAGCCACACAGGCTGCGGTACGATGTATTGAAGACTTCTGGGATTCTCCTGAGGCCTCTGACCCCCTGAGCGATTTACACTCCATCGCGGTGACGGCTAATCGGGCAGTGTAGCACGCTTCGACAAACGCTTTAGCGGCAGCCTCCATCTGTGATCTTATGTGGCGGGACGGCGTCCTCCAGCGATGTGTTGGCATTCCCACTTCTGTGATGTCCCAGCTGCGCCAGGCCCCCCTCGGCGGTGCTCTTCTGTTTGGCCCTACCTGGCAGTCAGTGAAGGAGTCTACCAAAGACCTTTGGCCTCGCACCCCCCTCCCCCCTGCGGCTTCCCACCGCTTTCAGTCTTCCTGCAGGGCCGTGGGTCGTCCTCTGCGGACCTTCAGACCCACCCCGCGACCCTCCTGGGGAATCTCTAGGCCTGGACGTCCTGTCGTCTCCGGCCGTTCTCGCGCTCCCCCCCTCTTCGGCCCCCTTGTTTCCCCCCCCCCCCCCCCCCCCCCCCCCCCCCCCACCGGAGGTTCGGGCGGGGACGGGCCCAGTGACTATCACCCTCTACCTTCCCCGCGGACGACCACGGAACACCCCGTCGGCAGGAGGCTAGCCCGGCACATCGACGAGTGGCGGTCGCTGCTGCCGGACGATACTTGGGTGCTCACCACTATCTCAGACAGACTTCATATTTCGTTTCTCCAACTGCCTCCTCTCCGCCGCTCGCCTGTGTGGACTCATGTCTCATCCGACCCGATCAAGGATTTGGCTCTTCGTCAGGAGATTGTGTCTCTCCTTCAGACGGAGGTGGTCTCTCGGCTGGACTCGCCAGCATTCGACAGCCGCCTCTTCCTGGTTCCAAAGCCTGGCGGTCAGTGGCGTCCGGTCATTGACCTATCGGCTCTAAACCGGTTCATTTCGGCCCCCTCATTTCGCATGGAGACAGCGCGGGCCGTGCAGTTAGCGGTGCGTTCTTTCGACTTTGCAGTCAGCCTCGACCTTTCCGATGCTTACCTCCATGTTCCCATTCACCCAGCATCTCGCCGCTTCCTACGTTTCGCCTTCGACGGCATCGTATACCAGTTTCGGGCTCTCCCCTTCAGCCTCAACATCAGCCCTTGGGTCTTTACGCGGGTTATGGACGCGGTGATCTCTTGGGCCCGACAGTCCTCATCCAGCCCAACCTCAAATTACCTAGACGACTTTTTGCTCCGCAATCAGGACCCCCAGACTCTGGAGAAGGACCGGGACGCTCTACTGACTCTTTTTTGGAGACTGGGATTTATGGTCCACCAAGGGAAGTCGGATTTCACACCCTCCCGTACCTTCATCTATCTCGGAATGGAGTTTCTGACCGACCGCAACACTGTGAGACTAACGGCCTCTCGCGTTTAGAAACTGGCTGTCACACCTACTTCGGTGGACGGATCTGACCTGGCTCGCGTCGGGAGTGCCCATTTCCTCCCATCCTCCTCAGCTTTCACTCTGCACGTATGCGAGCCTATCAGGCTGGGGTGCCCACCTACTTCCGGATTTTGAAGAGGTCTTGGGCCAGTGGCCACCATCCTTACAGAACAGACACATCAATTGGCTGGAGTTGAAAGCAGTTTGGCTGGCTCTGACTTATTGGGAGAATCGTCTCCATCACAACGAGATCTTGATTCTGTCCGACAATTCCACTGTGGTATCGTACATCCAGAAACAAGGCGGGACGCGCTCTCCGTCTCTCTGCATGCTTCTCTACCAGCTGTTCCTCTGGTGCTGGGATCGACACATGTCTCTCCGGGCGCGCCACATTCCGGGTCACCTCAATGTGCTTGCGGACTCTCTCTCGCCGGGGCCAGCTGCTTCATACCGAATGGACCCTCAAACCAGAGATCTTCCCGCTGATCAGCACCCGCTAGGAGACACCAATGGTTGACCTTTTCGCGACACAGTGGAACACACAGCTTCCCCTCTTTGTCTCACCCGTTCCAGACCTCTCGCCTGGGCAGTGGATGCCCTGTCGATCTCTTGGGATGGCCTGATAGCCTATGCTTATCCCCCGGTCGTCCTTGTTCCCAAGGTGTTACTCAAACTCCGAGGCTCGAACACGATACTCTTCCTCATAGCCCCCTTCAGCTGGGCACGCAGCTGGACGACCGACCTGGTGAGTCTCGCCATGGATGCTCCCCTGCTCTTACCCATGCCACGCACGATGCTGAAACAACCACGACAAGCTCTCTTCCACCCATGTCCGGAGCGGCTCCTATTACACGCCTGGAGGTTGTGCAGTCGGCCCTCACCGCTAGAGGCTTCTCGCGTGCAGCAATGGAGGCTATCGCTGCGGCCCGCAGGGCTTCCACCAGGAGGATATACGAGGGCAAGTGGAGAGTCCTGCAGTCCTGGTGCCTCTCCAGACACCTGTCTCCAACGGCCTTGTCTACACCCCAGTTCGCGTAGTTCTTCTTGTGGCTCTTTGACGAACAAAACTTAGCCCCTATCACCATCCGGAGCATCATAGACAAAAAAGGCGGCACTGATGCAGATGTCGGAGCACGCATTGGTAAAGCCAGAGCAGCCTTTCTCCAGTTGAAAAAAGTGTGGAGTTCCAGAGAGCTGTCACAACACACCAAAGTCCGGATTTTCAACTCCCAACGTAAAAGCAGTTCTCCTATATGGAGCAGAGACTTGGAGATTGACAAAAACCACAGTCAACAGAGTACAGATCTTCATAAACAGTTGTCTTAGAAGAGTTTTGAAAATCCACTGGCCAGAGAAGATCAGCAACGTCAGACTCTGGGAGAGAACAGAGCAGATAACAGCAGAGAATGAAATTGGGCGAAGAAGATGGGGATGGATCGGTCACAGTCTGAGAAAGCCAGCTTCCAGTATCACTAGGCAGGCATTGTCATGGACCCCCCAGGGAAAGAGGAAAAGAGGCAGGCTGAGAAACACCTGGCGTCGAGACCTCCAAGCAGACATCAAGAGACTGGGAACCACCTGGAGTAGAATCGAAGGAGAAGCACAGGACAGGAGTCGCTGGAGGTCTCTCGTCAATGGCCTATACCCGGGGAGGGGTGACAGGCGTAAGTAAGTATCACCATCCGGGGATATCTCTCTATGGTTGCAGATACCTACTGACATTTGGGCGGTCCGGATCCGGGTGCGTGCAAAGACCTCGCCGACCTCCTTGCTCACTTACAGCGAGTTACAGCGACCTGTTCAGCGTTCGCTACTTCCGCGCTGGGACCTGGCCAGGATCCTCACTTGGCTTAATTCAGACTGCTTCGAACCTTTGCCCTTAGCCACTATGGCTGACGTCACCAGGAAGACCTGTTTCCTACTCGCTCTCGCTTCGGCTGCCAGAGTCGGCGAGCTGCATGCATTATCAGTGGACCCAGCATGCCTCCAGTTTCGTGTGGATGGCTCCGTCCAGTTAATGATGAACCCTTCCTTTCTCGCCAAGAATAGGCTTCCCTCGGCCGGAGCTCAGATCATGACTCTCCGCCCACTTAAGGGTTTTGACCTTTCCCGGGAATCCTGACAACAAGACCCTGTACGGGCCTTGTGGATCTACCTGCGTCGTTTGCGGCCCTTTCAACGGGGCCAGAATCGACTCTTTCTTCCCCTGCGATGCGGCAGAGACGATATTTCATCGCAGACTATATCCTTGTGGATCTGCAGGATCATCCGCTCTGCTTATGAAGAACTCTCACCGGACGTGGCACAGAGACTTCGCATTCGAGCGCACGAGGTTTGGGCGGTATCTGTGAGTCTTGCCCTCGACTGCAACTGTGGTGCGGGATATTGTGGCGGCCGTTGGGTGGCGAACGAGTTCCACCTTCGCCCGCTTCTACCTATGAGACCTCTCAGGCCAGAGGAAGAACCAGGCCCTTGTTGGAGACGTCTCGGTGGCGCAACACTCCCTCCCGGCGCCACCGGCGCCATAGGTAACGCTTAGTTGAAATCGTCGGGAGTTTGCGCCCAGGGCACCTCGTTAACCAACATGTTCTCAGGACGGGGTATGGTGGGCGGCACCCTCCTCCTTTTCGTTATTCTTCCTATCAGTAATGCCATCGGTAATGTTTTTGAGGAAACAAATTAATTTTTCTCTAAAATATATTTTTTCGAAAAACTTACTGATGGCATTACTCTAAGGGCCCTCCCACCTGCCCCGCTTGCCGCCAGCTACGTTTGCTTAGCGTATGACTGGTCGCTAGGCCCAAAGGGCCTTATGGGAAGGGAGGGGAGGTCACTCTGGGAGTTATATAAAACGACGACTCCCCAAGTCGCCTCCCCGGTTGTGTTGCTGACACAACGGAGACTTAGACTGAAATAGGTAGCTAGACGTATCTTCCTATCAGTAATGCCATCGGTAAGTATTTTTCGAAAAAATATTTTTAGACGAAAATTAATTTTTCAGTGTGTAAAGATAAAGCTTAGTGCGTCGGAGTAATTTTTTTTTACGTCAGTCTGATGCAGAGCTCGGAACACTAGTGCGTCAGAGGTGGCTTTAGAGGGTCAGATACGCACTTTTCTGCATAATAATCATCACTGGCTGGTCTGTGATTTTGAACAATTCTGATCTGAGACTTGAGGCCCAAAGTCACAGGCTGGCACACAGTTAACTATTTCAAGGCACCCCTTATTAATAGCTGCAGAAGTGTCTACAGCATTGCCGCTGGGCACTGTACGACACTTGGAGCTGTTGATGCGGGATGCCTTAAATGAGTTAACCCTTTTCATCCTGATACATGATCGCTTGAAATTAATAATAATAATAATAAAGGTAATTTGTATAGCGCAGTAATGAAATGAAACAGTGAAGCAGAATACAAAACAAGCACATACAACCAAAAAAATACATTGATTTACAGGGGCAGAAAACTCAAACACACACACACACACACACACACACACACACACACGCACGCACACATACACACACAAGATGAGCCGGCAGACAAAATGGTCTTTACGTATATGCAACAGAGAAAAGGTGTGTTTTAAGCTTGGATTTGTAAATGGAAAGAGATGATGAGTGATGCATATCAGCTGGGAGTGCGTTCCATGTAATGGGACCAAAATACGAAAATGCACGATGACCTTGAGTGACCTTATTACGTCTAGGGATACGGAAAACACGAGTGTCTGAAGCAGAAATTAATTTGAAAATGACAGTTCGAGGGTGGTGCCAGAATAGTTTGGCGCTAAACTTTGTTTCTTCAAGAACATTACCGATGGCATTACTATTAGGAAGATACTCTTAGCTTATCAATTTCAGCCTAAAAGTTTGTGTGTTGCTACACAACCAGGGAAGTAACTCTCCCTGTCCCCTGAGTAGCCTCCCCTCCTCATGACGTGAGTGGTGCCTTCCCATCAGTCTTACTCTTAGCTTCCGGTACAATGGTTTACTGGTTTCAGTCTACTCGCATTCCTTCAGGATTAACATTAATTTCCCTTGTATTACGTACATTACCTGGGAGGAGGAACGCTGTCGCAGCTGTGGAGCTTCTACCGGCATGAGCATCCTCGCGGGTCGACGGGTCCACCCCCACCCCCAGCGTTGCCTCTGGCTTCTCCGTTACTGCCTTTGCCTTCTCAGGCACTGCCCACTCTGCGGGAGCGTCACAGACGTTTCTTGGTTTTGGCCATGACCGGTGGTCACTACAGTTTTCCCGAGACCGCGCCCTCCTGCTCTGCGGAGCATGACTTGCAGTTACAGCCCTCCCGCTCTGCGGGGCATCATCCACGGTCCGTGCCCACGCGATCTGCAGACAGGGGTCGACAACGGCGGAGAGCTTCCCGCTACGTGGTCTGACCTACTCCAAAAATACCCCCTCGCTTGGAGGTGCAGGTAAGCCAGTTTGGGTCAAACTACTCTGGGGTGCATGAACGATGGACATGCACCTCCCGCTCTGCGGAGCATACATGTGGTTTCGGGTCTACCCGCTCTGCGGAGCGTAAGGGTTATTAGAGTGTCCCATGTCACGGGCCTACCCGCTCTGCGGAGCACGAACGTCATGTGGAGAGTCACAGTGATACCACGTCATCCAGCTTTGCGGAGCGTAGACTGTGTTTTGGCCCCAGCCGCTCTGGGGAGAGTATCCATTATACAGAGAGAAAATGTTAAACGGAGAGAAAGCGTGGTATCCGGCCCAGCTCTGCGGAGCACTCACGATCAATGGAATATAAACATGGTACTAGGCCCACCCGCTCTGCGGAGCGTGGAATATGTACCGGACCCTACCGCTCTGCGGAGCGTGAGACAATGGTTGGGCACACCAGCTCTGCGGAGCGTGGAATATGTACTGGCCCCACCAGCTCTGCGGAGCATACAAGATTGGAGGAGTGGGGCCAGCGGACCGGACACTACCGCTCTGCGGAGCTTTGAGACAATGGTCGGGCACACCCGCTCTGTGGAGCGTGACGGAGAACAATGAGGTCTCCAGACGTTGCCAGACCTCTCTGATCAACCCTACCGTCAGTGGCGGGATCATTCTGGCCCTCATGAGGCAAGGGGACGCTCGACGAGACGTGTGAAAGACCACGGCTGCCATCCTTACAGCCATTCGCCCGTCCTTGGGCTAGATACTCAGTGGAGCAGCAGTCCTCCTCATTCCAAATTTTGTCTCTGTCCCCACCGATGTACACCTGCTACGGCGCTGGATGGCGCTCTCAGCCTTCCTCCTGAGGACTCTGTGTCGGCACTGGTTCAGACTGACTGGCGCCCTTCAGCACTTGGCTCACCTCGTTCGTCGCGCAGCCCGTCGGCTTCGTTCGCTTCTGATCCTTACAAGACGCTTCGCGCAGTATTTAGGAGATTCTTCCTCCTGAGGTTTGCCCACAAGCTCCACCTCTCAAGCGAAAGGCCTCTGCCTGGGTGGACGCTCCTCTTCAGGCCAAGCGATTGAAGTCGCTACCTCAGCCACCCGGCTTCTGGGACCTTTCGGACGCGTTCTCCGCTCTGCTGCAGGGACCTTGGACGGGCTCGGGCTTCTTCACTGACAACAAATGGCCGACTAGAATTGACATCAAGTGCCGCCAACACTGGTATGCCGGACACTCCCAATCCTTTGCCTGCCCACTCCCTCTGATCGACGTTGGGGCAGAAACGCAAGCAGGCGGGCGTAAGGCGCTTCAGTTTCGGATGCCTTGTGGTTTGGACAAGACAGCCACCCTGATCCGCAACTCCCTGACCTGTACTGGGTTTCTCGACTTGTCTACACAGGCCATCATCAGACGCATGGAAGACACCTGGGACCTAGATTCCTCTCCCCAGCTGCGTGAGGTACACTCCTTGGCGATCGTGGCGAATTGGGCGGCTTACCATTCTTCGGTTAACACCATGGCCAACTACGACCTGATGCGGTGTGACGTTCTTGATGGCTGCCTGCGGATCCCCATGTTGCTGAAGTCCCAGTTCCGCCAGGCTTCGCTCGGAGGCTCTCTCCTCCTCGGCTCCACCTGGCAGGCGGTTAAAGACGCAAACAAGAACCTGTGGCCCAGTTCTGCGGGACCGACTTCCACTCGCTTTCAAGCTGCCCGCAAGGCTGTGGGTCATGCACTGCGGACGTACTGACCCTTTCCCCACCCTTCCAGAGGCTTCTGTGGCCCCCGGTCGGTTGCGCCCACGCCTTCCCGGCCAGTTGCTCCCACCGGCCCCAACCCTCGCCCCCACCTGGCCCCAGTCTGCCCGTAGACCCAGGCGGGGTAGGGCTTACTGACTCACCGCCCGTTTTACCCTCGCCGACCACTGTCGGGTCTCCAGTCAGCGGGAGGCTGGCACTGCACAGCGACGTGTGGCGCACACTGTTCTCGGACGACCCTTGGATCCAGTCTACCATCACTGAGGGTCTGCAGATTTCCTTTCGGTCCACGCCTCTGCTGCAGCGCTCCCCTCTGCGGACCCAGATTCCGGGTGACCCGGTCAAGGATAAGGTGCTGCAAGGAGAGGTGGACTCTGCTTCTGAAGGCTGCCACGGAGGTGGTCACACGTTCCAACTCACTGGGCTCAACAGTCGTCTTTTCGTGGTGCCAAAACCGGACGGCGGGTGGCGACCAGTCATAGATCAATCGGCGCTGAACAAGTTCATTACTGCCCCCACCTTTCAGATGGAAACCACCAGAGCCTTGAGAGCGGCGATCCAGCCCATGGATTTCACCCTCCGCCTCGACTTGTCTGACGCGTACCTACATGTGGTCATGCACCCCGCAGCTCGGCAGTACCTGCGCTTTGCCTACCCAGGGGTGGTTTACCAGTTCTGAGCCCTACCCTTTGGCCTCACCTCAGCCCCTGGGTCTTCACCCAGATTATCGATGCAGTTGTGGACGGGGTTCGGCGGTCGTCTTCGAGTCCGACCCCCAACTATCTTGACGATCTACTCCTCCAGAACCTGGACGCTACCGCTCTGTTGAGCGACAGGGACACTTTACTCTCCCTTCTGCAACATCTCGGCTTCCTGGTCAACTTGAGAAAGTCGGACCTAACGCCCTCCTGCTGATTTACACATCTCGGCATAGAGTTCCTAGCAGACCTCAACACGGTGAGACTACCAGAGGCACGTGTCCAGAAGTTGGCGGGACTAGCCCTGCAGGTGTCCCGCTCCGATGCGGTCCCGGCCAGAGTTTGGCTTCAACTCCTAGGGCTCATCAGCACCGCGGCAGACCTTTTACCTCTAGGCAGGCTCTACTCGCGACCGCTCCAGATGCATCTCTTGCTTTATTGGCGCCCGTTCTCGGACGACCTTGCGGCCTTGGTTCCCGTGTCACAGCTAGTCCTCCCGCATCTACAGAGATGGACGGACCCAGTGTGACTTGTTACAGGAGTTCCCCTATCCTCCCCCCTACCCCGCCTGTCACACTGCTTGGACGCGAGCCTCTCAGGATGGGGCGCTCACCTCCTCCCGGACTTCTGCACTGTAGCTGGCCCGTGGCCACCGCACCTAGTCGGGTGACATATCAACTGGCTGGAATTGAAAGCGGTGTGGCTCGCTCTCCTCGCATGGGAGACTCGCCTCAGACATCAGGAGGTTCTGATTCTTTCCGACAACACGACGCTTGTGTCCTACATCCAGTGGCAGGGGGGGACTCGCTCGGCTACGCTCTGCATCCTCCTGTATCAAATGTTCGTGTGGTGCAGAGACCGTGGCATTTCGCTTCGCGAGCGACACATTCCCAGCCACTTGAGCGTCCTGGCGGACTCCCTCTCGAGGAGAGGCCAACTACTCCACACCGAATGGACCCTCTGCCCCGACCTCTTCCGGATGATGTGCATGCACTGGGAGACACCCATGATCGACCTGTTCGCGACGAGGTAGAACAGGCAGCTTTCCCTCTTTGTTTCGCCATTGCCGGACCCACTTGCTTGTATCCCCTGGGACGGCCTCCTGGCTTATGCATACCCCCCGTCCGTGCTGGTACCCAAGGTCCTCCAAAAGCTCGAGGGCTCCCAAACAGTGGTATTCCTGGTGGCCTCGTTCAGTTGGAATCGGAGCTGGACCACCGATCTCCTACGCCTCGCCACGGACACTCCCCTGAGACTCCCCTCGCCATACATGATGCTGAAACAGCCCAGGCAGGATCTCTTTCATCCTTGCCCGGAGAGACTCCTCTTACACGCCTGGAGATTGTGCGGAGTGCCCTCGCTTCTCAGGTGTGGCGGTGGAGGCTATCGCTACAGCACGTAGACCTTTGACCCGGAAAGTCTACGAGGGGAAGCACCTCTCTCCCACAAATCTGATGATGCCCCAGCTCGCTGAGTTCTTCCTGTGGCTCTTTGCGAAACAGAACTTGGCACCTATCACCATCCGGAGCTACCTGTCTATGGTGGCTGACCCTTACCGGCACTTTGGCTTGACAGACCCGGGGGCTTGTAAGGACCTTGCCAACCTGATGGTGCATTTCGAGCTCCAGCGACCGGTGTCTTGCTTGTTGATTGGGATGGGATTTACAATGTGTGTTAACTTGGCTGAACTCAGACCGTTTTGAACCTCTGCCCTTGGCGCGGTTCGCTGATTTGACTAGGAAGATGTGCTTCCTGTTGGCGCAAGCCGCATGACTGTCTATGTGATGTGGAAAGGCCAGAGGAAATGGCTGTGAACAGGAGTAAGGAGAACTCCGCTGAAGTGTGGGCGAGGAGTGCCTGCGCAAACGTCCCCAAGTGTGCGGACTGTCCACGGAAGAAGCAGAAGATGAGTCTTCTCCTTTAAGACCGAAGCCTCACAGGGGAGGGACTGTGACGTCTGTTCTCATGAAGTGGTCAGCGGTGTGCACTGTGGCGGGAAGAAACCCGTGAACGGGACCGCTCCCGGCCCGGGACACAAAGATCTTGGCTGTGGCGCAGAGGGCAAGGCTGAACGGTAGGACGCAAAGCAACCCGTACGATAGGGGAGCGCCGCGGTCGATGTGAGACCGTAGAAGTGCGCGGAACAGGGTGGCCATGTTCCGTCTGATTCCGAGGACGACCACACAATTGAATGTCCCGGGGGGAAGGAGACCAGGGTGAAGCCATCGGACGAGAGTGGAGAGATCGTCGCCGAGAGGGCTGATCGTCTGAACGATGGATGCGCGGTGACCGGCTACGAGCCGGGGTGCAAGGTGACACAGGAAGCCCCGCAGCGCCGTGTAAAGAGTCGTGATGTGATGACCTATGGCGACACTGAGGCACAAAGGTGCAGGTGGGCAAGGCCACACCTGGCTGGTCGGTAACCGCGCCAGGGCCAGTCGGGGGCCGGTGTCTCATCCCCCGAGGGAGAGGGGGAAGTCACCGCGAGAGACCCGTCTCTGTAGAGTGGGTGAGCGGGACAGAAATTAACCTGCGCTCCGTAGAGCAGGAGCGCACTGAATCGTAAAGGAACTTAACCCCCACAGCAGAAGGGACAGCGTCCGTCACCTTGGTTGGGGAGGGGGGGGGGGGGGAAGGCCACAAGTGTACTGTCACCGGTGATCGGGAGTGCGGTGTGAGGAAATGACCGGAGTCCGGGGACCTAGAGCGCCGAGACAAACCGTCGACTGCGTCCAAGTTGGGAGGGGCCGGTGGAACTGGTGCCACAGTGGAAGGGTGCTTGCGGCGATAGAAACTCCAAAGTTGGGACCAACGGTCCTCTTCCCAAAGGGCCCAAGTAGCACAGGTATTATCCGACGCGCAGCCCGAGCAAGGAAGGCAGCGGAGGCTAAGTATGTCTTCCTATCGGTAATACCATAGGTAACGTTTTTGAAGAAATAAATACTAACCAATGGCATTACTCAAAGCACCCTCCCACCTACCCCACTTGCCGTCAGTCGCTAATAGTAAGACTGATGGGAAGGCACCACTTACGTCATGAGGAGGGGAGGCTACTCAAGGGACAGGGAGAGTTACTTCCCTGGTTGTGTAGCAACACACAACAAACTTTTATGCTGAAGTCGATAAGCTATGGGTATCTTCCTAATAGTAATGACATCGGTAAGTATTTTTCGAAAAAAAATTATTTTAAAGAAAAACAAACCTATTTTGGCACCATCCTTGAACTAAAATGGTTGATCTATCTCCTAATCTGTTATGTAGCCTTCATAGGACAATAAGCAATTTTTTTTTTTTTTACAAATCAGCATCAGGATGTAATGGTTATAAGGACTGAAAGTTGCTTGCTCATCACTGATCCATGCATTGTCTAATCCTCAGAATGCAGCCACTGTGGTGATTGCATTCAGAGATAGAAGATTTATGATTACACTTAGTGCAGCAGAGTGTCTACTGGTGAGTTTACAAGGGCTGCTTGTATTTGTTCACTTCAGGTTCACCACATGTCTTACAGCTTGAGGAAACACCAGCCTATGCCATACACATCTGAATCAGAGCAAAGGTATTACTTTGCCTGTTTTGTACTTGCCGTGTTTGGTGTGATCTAGGGTGGGGTGAGGTGGGGTTGGAGCTTGTAGAGCGGTGGCATATGGAAAATGTTGTCTAAGCTTTTATTAACCCATTTAGCCCCAACACCCAACAGCAGGAGACTGATTGACCATGATAATTCAAGGGTAGTGCCAGATTAACTTGGCACCTTCAGGCACCAAGCTAATCTGGCACTACCCTTGAATTATCAAGGTCAATCCACCTCCTGCAGCTGGTACATAGTCATTTAGTAACACTTCCCAAATTTGGGACAAGCACCCATGGGGCTAATAGGGTTAACATAAAATAACTCATTAACTGGCACCTGTGTGTGTGTGGGGTCTCAGTTGAACTTTGTAAATATGCAGATGCCTATCAGAAATGTGTTTAGCCTCCCCAAGAATGCATGATTTACTCGAAAGATGCAATGTGTGAAATCCCAGGATTTGTCTTAACTTGTACGTTTATACTACACAAGTAGCATATCTTTTGTGTGCCAACAACTTTCTTGTGCATGCATCCACCGGTACTGTTTACACTTATAGTATTTATGATTGCATACACAAGGGGATGAAAGCAAGGCTATACATTGAATTGTGAATTCATATGTTGCCAGATCTGTGCTGAAAAAGGGTCGGTCCAGGACGTGTGAAACGCACGACCAGTGCCACATTGAATACTTTTGTAGGGATGATGGCAAAGCTATCTGCTCACGCTGTGTCATCATGGGCGACCACAAGGGTCATAATGTGCAGACCATGGAGGATAAGGTGAGTAAAAAATGTTACAGTTGATTGTCTTCACTTGAGTCTTGACTTGTGTTGTTGAACTTTCATTATGATTTCACTGTGTGGGTTTTGCTTGATTATTTTGTCACCTATGTTGCAGAACAAAGAAGCTGTGTCTGAAATGGAACCTGCAGTCCAGCTGGCTCAAGAGGTGGTCTGGAGACTCGGGAAAGCTGAAAAGGTGGCCGTTTTGATAAATAAGTAACAAATTTTACCAAAGAATTGCATCTGAGCTTTTGTTACGATGTGCTCCGATTGCTGTGCTGAATTGATTTTCATTTACTTGTTAGCTTACAGGACAGTCACATGTGATGTAGGCAGGATGTATGGTCTAGTCCTCTTGGTGGTGGTGATGTGATTATGTCTTTAACTCTTTCAAGACGTGCCGCATCCGGATTCGCGGTTTTACGCTGCGAATCCGGATGCGGCACGTCGCGAAAGAGTTAACCCCTTCACTGCCCGTGAACACAGACAGTGTCTTTGAAATCGTACATTCCATGTCAAAGATATCTAGCTGTCACAGGAGTGTGGATGCAAAGGGGTTTAACTCATTCCAGACGTGCTGCCTCCGGATATGCAGCATAAGCCACGTATCCGGAGGTGGCACGTCTTGAATGAGTTAAGCAAGAGGTATAGGTATCCTCACGAGCCACCGCAACTGCAGTGTCCCATGAGGATCTATGGCCCTTGCAGTCGAGGGATGTTCATTTTTTTTCTTGGCAGTCACTGGGTTGAATGTTCATCACGCTATGGCATTAAGACTCCTGATCATTGCGTCATAGCCTGGGGTAACATACAGAATACTTTATTAGCCCTTTGTGTACAAATTAACACATTCTGCCTGAGGATCAAAATCCCCAAATTTTGCAGGTGCTCTCTGAAGGAATGCATTACAATCCTAGAGACAGATCGAGCATGATAGTTCAATGGTGGTGCCAGAATAGTTTGGTGCCTATGGACGCCAAGCTATTCTGGCACCATCCTTGGAACTATCATGCTCGACCCAACCCATGTCTTGGTGTGGTGTGTCCGGGCTGAATGAGTTAAAGTAATAATGAGTTGACATGAGTATTTTGCTGACATATCATTTGTAAGATGCCTGTTTATGGTTGTCATTTCCTGTGCAGACACTGAAAGATGCGGTGCCAGCAGCCAGGGTGGACACAAGAGACATAGTGGATGAAGTCAGGCTGCACTTCACACACTTGCACTCCTTGCTACAAGCCAGGTAAACACAGAGGAATCCAACGGAGAAAGAAACACGCTTTTAACCCTCTTAAACCCATGGCCGCATTTCTAAACTTTTGGAGGTGTTGTCTAATGACTTGGCGCCAAGCTCATCTGGCACTACCCTTGAATTACCATGATCAATTCATCTCCTGCTGCAGGGTCCCGGGGCTAAAAGAAGGGTTAAGCGTGTTTCTTTCTCCGTTGGGTTCTTCTCTGCATTCTATACCCTTGGCAGTCATCTTTTTGGTCTGGATCAGGTAAACATGGACACAGGCACACCAGCATGTATGCACACAGCGAGCCCTTCACTTTTAGTGGACGCAGATTTTATTTCTGAAATCTTTCTTAGCCCGTTGCCTGTCGGCAGCTGTTTTTGTGGCAATGATCCCTGTAGGAATCGTTGTTACAGAAGCTGATACTGACATGCAAAGGGTTAATTCAATGCCATAAAGCCCTGGCCATCCAAGGAACATGCTGCAAGGTGGTGTCAGCAAGAGGCATGGGTCCTCATGTTCCCCCCAAGGGCTGGGGCTCTTGAGGGTTGTTGCCTCTTGCATTTGGTTCGTGTTCACATTTGCAGATCAGCGCACCAATCTACATGTAGAGCCTAATAATAGAAGTACATGGACAGGGGTTCATTTTGTTGTTGTTTGTGTGTGTCTTGTTCAGAGAAGATACACTGTTGGATGAAATCCAAGAGGCCTCCCTTAGTGCTGTGAACCCCTTGCAGGAGTTGGTAAGAGTCCTTCATTTTCAGTCTACTATATAACTCTTTCAGGGCGCCCTCACATCCGTAGCTGTAAGTGCTGTATAGCGTTGCTGGCAGCTGTTGATGTGGGATGGTTTGAATGAGTTAAGATTGCTATTACCAATGGAGGTATTTTGGTTATTGCAAAAAATCTCACTGTTGTGTTGTAACTGTCTTTTCTAAGCATATTTCTTTCTCCATTGTTTTTTTTGTTTCTTCAAAAACGTTACCGATGGTATTACTGATAGGAAGACATACTTAGCCTGTCAATTTCAGTCTCCAAAATTGGTGTGTGTTGCTACACAACCAGGAACGTAACTCTAGCAAGCAGCTACCCAATCCCCCGAGTGGCCTCCCTATCCTCCGGATAGCCTCCCTTCTCAATCTCGCGAGAGTCCGTTATTACCAGTTATATACTTAGCTTCCATTTTGTTCGGTTCAGTTATTTTGGTCTCCGTGTTTCCTCGTCTTCTTCGTTCTTTCTTGTCGGTTTAGATCTTCTCCCGATGGCCAGGTAAGGCCTCGGACATTGTCTCGCCCGGGGATTACAGCTTACTGGGGAAATTTCCGTGGAATTACGGCATTTTGGCCTTTCTTTTCGACTTCGTCTCCGTCGGTCGGTTGCAATGGTCATGTACTTGACTTCATGGCCCCGAGTCCCGCGCGGTTATCCTTTGTTTACATGATTTGTTGCAGTAACCAACTCCGAACTTGCCCCGCCTGCGGCGACTTCCAGTGGCCGACGGATTTACATCTTAGATGCCTTCCCTGTTCGGGCTGTGCTTCTGATAATACCTGCGCTACGTGCGCCGTTTGGGAAGAGGACCGTTGGTCTCAGATGTGGAGTTTTTATCGTCGCCAGTGCTCCATCCCTTCTTCTGCGACTCTGGTTCCACCAGCCCCTCCCAACTCGGCCGCAGTTGCTGGTTCGTCCAGGCACTCTCGGTCCCCAGACTCCGTTCGCTCACTTACACTGCACTCCCCCTCACAGGTGACAGGACCCTTGCGGTTATCTTCTCCTATCCCCCCGGCCAAGGCGATGGACCCTGTCCCTTCTCCTGTGGGAGGTAAGTGCTTTTCCGATCCATTCCATTCTCGCTCTATGCAGCGCCATTTACTATCAATCCCGCGCACCCGCTCTGTGGAGACAGGTCACTCGCGGCGACTATCAGTCCCGTGCACCCGCTCTACGGAGACGGGTCACTCGCGGCGACTTCCCCCTCTCCCTCGGGGGGGATGGGACACCAGCACCTGAAAGTCCCTGGCGCGGTTACTGATCAGCCAGGTGTGGCCTTGCCCACCTGGACCTTTGCGCCTCAGCGTCGCCATAGGTCGTCACACCATGACTCTTTGCACGGCGCTGCGGGGATCCCGGTGTCCCCTTGCGCACTGGCTTGGAGCCGGTCACCGCACATCTATCGATTAGACGAGCATACATCTCGGCGCCGATCTCGCCGCTCTCGTCTGCTGGATTCACCTTCCTCCCGGGATGTTCAATCTCGTGGTCGCCCTCGGAAATGGACAGAATTTGACCACAGTGTTCCTTGCGATTTATCGGTCGCTTGTCGGCCGCGACGCTCCCCTCTCGGACGGGTTGATTTGCATCATCCTGTTCTGCCTTCCCCTCTGCGCCACGGCAGAGATCTTCTTGTCCCGGTACTGGAGCGGTCCTGTTCGCGGGTTTCTTCCCGCCCCGTTACGCAATGTCGACTGCTTCCAGAGAACAGACTCCTCAGTACCTCCCCTGGGAGGCGTCAGTCTTCTCCCTTTTCACCTTCTGCTTCCTCCGGGGACAGTCCACTCACTAGGGGACGTTTGCGTGGTCCCTCCTCACACACCCTTTGGCAGAGTCCTCTGGCCGTTCCCCGTCATGTGGACAGTCGTGCGGCTATCGTATGTCACTCACTCTCCGATATTCTGCATAATCCTCGACAAGTCCCGGAGGCTATGGCTGACGACGTTCTCAGTCTTCACCCTGATGATTCCGCCTCCACTTTTGGAGTTGTTGGAGACTATCCTGCGTCCCCACTTTCCCTGCACGCGGACTCTCCATACGACGATTCGGACTCTTCCTTCAACGTCGCTCCGGGTGTCGTGACGCGGCGATCGATTGAAGCGGCCTCGGAACTCATTCTTCGTTTCCTTCCTCCTGACGTTTGTCCGCCCGCTCCTCCTATCAAACGCAAGGCTTCGGCTTCTGTGGATGCTGTCCTTCCTCCTAAGCGCCCTAAGTCTCTCCCACAACCACCCGCTTTTCGTGATCTCACGGACGCCTTTTCGGCACAGTTACCTCTCACCAGTTCGAAGGACTCTGTTTTCTTTTCTGAAGCCAGGTGGCCGGCAGGCATCGATATCCGTTTTTGCCAGAGCTGGTACGCAGGTCACTCTCAGGCGTTTTCGTGCCCTTTACCCTCGCTGGATCCCGATGTGGATTTTTAGGCGGGTGGTCGCTGCGCCGCCCTTTCTTGGGTTCCTCGTGGTGATAAGACTGCTGTCCTCATTCGCAACACCCTGGCATGCTCTGGTTTCCTCGACCTAGCGACGCAGGCGATTGTTCAGGCACTGGAGGATAATTGGGACCCTCGTTCTACCGCTCCTCTTCGTGAGATCCATTCTTTGGCCGTGATGGCCAAATGGGCATCTTACCGCGCCTCGACCAATGCGATGGCTGCCACCATCAACTGCGACTTAATCCGGAGAGATGCTGTGCTCGAAGCTTGTGTGGGGTTACCTTCGTCTGTCAAATCCCAACTTCGTCAGGCTCCCATCGGGGGTCCTTTGCTCTTTGGCCCCACCTGGCAGGCTGTTAAAGAGTCACACAAACATATTTGGCCTACGTCTCGCTCTTTTTCGCGCTTTCGTTCGGCCCCCAAGGCCGTGGGTCGCGCCCTGCGGTCCTTCAGACCCACCCCACGTCCCGCTTCCAGTGTGCCTTTTGGCCCTTCCCGTCCCCCCCCCAGTTTGGCCGCTCCTGCGCCCATCCAGCCCCGGCCTCCTCTTGGCCTGGTCGGGGCCGGCAGCCCGGTAGGGGGAGGGCCCGATGACTCGCTTCCATTATTGCCCCCGCTGACCTACCTTGGATCGCCGGTCGGCGGGCGGCTCTGCCGGCATGGCGACGTGTGGCGGTCACTGTTCCCGGACGCCCCCACCGGGTCTGCCCTAGGGGACCTTGGTGGGGTTGTCTACTTTTTAGTTCCTAGGGTCACCTTGTCTAACCCCTGCAAGGTGGGTTCTACTCTTTTGGGGGTTTGTATTTCTGTCTTTCTGGTCCATTCATCTGTATTTTTCTTTTGAAATTCTCCGTCCTGTCTGCGCTTCTTGCAGTTCTTTTCTTCATTTAGCGCAGGCATGTCCTGAGAAGGCCTTTGTCGCTTGTGGGACGTAAAGCAATCTATACTCACTCACTCCTGTTCCCGGACGATCCTTGGATACTCTCTACAGTTACGGAGGGACTCCACCTCACTTTTCAACATCCTCCCCTCTGCGGCGCTCCCCGCTTTGGACTCGGTTGCCGTGCGACCGGGTCAAAGTGGCGGCGCTGCAGGGGGGGGTGGCTGCTTTACTTCAGAAATCCGCCATAGAAGTGGTCCTACGACACGACTCTCCGGCTTTCTACAGCCGTCTCTTCGTTGTTCCAAAATCGGATGGCACTTGGCGTCCTGTGATCGATCTATCGGCTTTGAACAAGTTTCTGGCCGCTCTTTCTTTCCGTATGGAAACTACAAGAGCTCTCCGTGCCACGATCAGGCCCATAAATTTTGCTGTCAGTCTCGATCTGGCTGATGCATACCTCCATGTGCTCATGCATCCTTCAGCTCGCCGTTACCTGCGCTTCACCTTCCGCGGGGTGGTTTATCAGTTCCGGGCCATGCCATTCGGTCTAAACATCAGTCCCTGGGTCTTCACCAGGATCATGGACTCAGTGGTCGCACACGCTCAGCGGTCCTCTCTCAGTCCGACCTCGCACTACCTCGACGATCTGCTGCTCCAAAATCAGGTCGAGTCCCGTTGTTCACCGACAGGAACGCGCTACTCGTCCTTCTTCACCATCTTGGCTTCCTGGTCAACTTCGGCAAGTCGGACCTCTTACCGTCCCGCAGCTTTATTCATCTGGGTATGGATTTTCGGACCGACTTGAACCTGGTACGACTTCCTCAGGCGCGGATCGAGAAATTAGCGACTTTGGCTCTGCAGCTGTATTGTGCACGGACGTGGTTGCAGTTGTTAGGCCTCATGAGCGCTGCCGCGGACTTACTTCCTCTCGGTCGACTCTACTCACGACCAATTCAGCTTCATCTCCTTCTCCTCTGGCATCCGTCTTCGGGGGATTTAGAAGCCCGCGTGCCCATGTCTTCCCTGGTCCGTCCCTATCTCCTCCGGTGGACAGACCACTCTTGGTTATCGTCGGGAGTTCCCCTAGCATCCCCGCTACCCTACCTGTCAATCTGCACAGATGCCAGTCTCTCTGGTTGGGGGGCGCTCCTCCTCCCGGACTTCCACGATGGCCACCGGATTTGGTGGGCAAACACATCAACTGGTTGGAGTTGAAGGCGGTTTGGCTTGCTCTCATCGCCTGGGAGACGCACGTGTCATGCCAGGAGGTCTCAGTTCTCTCTGACAACTTGACTGTTGTGGCATATATTCAGAAGCAGGGCGGGACGCGTTCTTCTCTGTGCATCCTTCTGTTCCAGCTCCTTGTGTGGTGCTGGGATCGGAAAATCTTGCTGCGGGCGCGTCACATTCCGGGACGGCTAAATGTGCTGGCGGATTCTCTGTCCCGTCCGGACCATCTTCTCCATACTGAGTGGACTCTCCGTCCCGACCTGTTTCGCATGATTTGTGTCCACTGGGAGACACCCATGATCGACCTGTTCGCGACGCGGTGGAATACACAACTCCCCCTCTTCGTCTCTCCTTTTCCCGACCCGCTTGCGGGGTCGGTCGATGCTCTCTCCATTCCTTGGGAGGGTCTCCTGGCCTACGCGTACCCTCCCTCGGTACTGATACCCAAGATTCTCCTCAAGCTTCGCGGCTGTCACATGGTGCTGTTCTTGGTTGTCCCATTTTCTTGGAACAAGAGCTGGACCAAAGATCTCGTGAGTCTTGCCACGGATCCACCACACCGGCTTCCAACGCCACACACGATGTTGAAGCAGCCTCGACGAGATCTTTTTCACCCTTGCCCGGAGAACCTTCACTTACACGCCTGGAGGTTGTGCTCTGTGCCCTCACAGCTCGATGTTTCTCGGATGCAGCGATGGCGGCTATCGCTTCAGCTCGACGCCCTTCCACCAGGAAAGTTTATGAAGGAAAATGGAGGGTTTTGCAGTCTTGGTGCGGTTCTAGACACCTTTCCTTAACCTCTTTGACTATGCCACAGCTAGCTGAATTCTTCCTGTGGCTTTTCCAAGATCAGTTCCTGGCACCTATCGCCATTCGGGGATACCTCTCTATGGTGGCTGAAACTTACTGCCATTTGGGACTACCAGATCCCAGTTCTTGCAAAGATCTATCCGACCTTATGGCTCATTTTGACCTTCAGTGACCTGTGACGCGCTCCCTATTGCCTCGATGGGATCTCGCGTGGGTATTAACATGGCTGAACACTGCTCGTTTTGAACCCCTGCACTTGGCGCGATTCTCTGACTTGACTCGAAAACGTGCTTCCTTCTGGCTCTGGCCACCGCCTCTCGCGTAAGTGAACTTCACGCTCTCTCGGTACACCCGTCTTGCCTGCAACTCCGGGCCGATGGCTCTGTTCAACTCCTCACTAGTCCTTCCTTTTTGGCCAAGAACAGGCTCCCTTCAGCCGCCCCTCAACCGATCACTATTCGTCCATTGCATGGCCCAAATACGCTCCAGGACGTACGCCAACAAGACCCAGTCAGGGTGTTAAAATTTACTTCCGCCAGTCGAAACCCCTACGGCGAGGACGTTTACGCCTCTTCCTGCCCTTATCTCCGGGCAGGAACGATATTTCTGCTCAGACAATATCCGCTTGGCTGCGCGGAATCATCACATCTGCTTATGAAGACCTATCGACGGAGGGAGCGAAGAGGTTGCAGATTCCAGCACACGAAGTCCACGAGCGTCGCTTTCGACTGCAACTGCACCGTGAGGGACATTGTGGTGGCTGTGGGCTGGAGGGCAGAATCTACTTTTGCCCATTTCTACTTCCGTGACCTGTCCGGCCAAAGACAAACCATGGCACTAGTGGGGGACATTGCGGCGGCTCAACACTCCCTCCCGGCGCGGGATGCGCCATAGGTAAGGGACCTAGCTAAGCAGTTACCCCATGGTAAGTTTTGGGGCGGCACCCTCCTCCTCTTCGCCATTCTTCCTATCAGTAATACCATCGGTAACGTTTTTGAAGAAACAAATGTATTTGTTTCCTCAAAAACATTACCGATGACATTACTGTTTGGAAGTGTCAACTACTTACCCAATTTTAGCCTAAGAACTTGTTGTGTTCCTTCACAACCCGGGAGGCACTCGGGGAACCCTAAATAGGACTGAGAGTAGCCTCCCATCCCAGTCCAACCAGGCTCCCGCTATGTGGCCCAATCAATATCAGTCGTTTCTACTTAGCTGTACGCTTCAGATGTGTTAGCCTATCGCTCCCGGACTGTTAACGGTTTTTCACCGGACTATCGTTTGTGGATTACTGTGTTCCTTCAGACTTGTGTACTTGGATTTATGTGCCTATATGTGTTTTTCACGGATTGTGCTTCGGGAGAACTGTGTTTTTCTTCATTTTTGTGAAAACAGAAAAAAAAAAAAAAAAATTCTTCTCTGTGGTGTTTACTGTTACTACTATGCAGCTTCCTCCACCCGTCGCCACGACACAGGAGAGGTAAGGTCTCGGCCCCTCCCTCAGCCGGCCTTGGCCCGGGTGCCTGTTTTGGTTGGAGGTCTTAGTTTTTTTTTTTTTTTTTTTTTCGTCGGGCCGCGCAGATCTATCGTTCTCGTTCTCGAGACCTCACAGTTCTTGCGCCTGGTCGCCTGTTATTTCTGTTTTATGTTGCAGTAACCCCATGCGTACCTGCCAACGGTGTGGAGCTTTCCAGTGGCCATGTGATGAGCACGAATTCTGCCTCCCTTGTACGGGATGCAACTTGGACCACGCTTGCACAGTCTGCGCCGCCTGGCCCGAGCAGCAGTGGTCGCAGCTTTGGGGTTTCTACAGGCGCGAGCGTCCACATACGCCTAGTGACAAGGCTTCCTTCCTGGAGCCTCCATCAGTACCTGGCGCTGTTTCCAGTCGAGTTAGCATGGACCGTGGGGATCCACTGAGCCATTGGCCGCATGAGCTTTGCTCATCCCCCCAGACTTCTAACCGGACACCACCTGCTGACTCTTACGGGGAGTCCGCCTTAGGGTGCAGCGTTTGCCTTCCAGGGGCACGCATGCAGCGACATACTTCGCGCAGTAAGTTGTCCGAAACTAGTCAAGTTTGCATGGACCGTGGGGATCCACTGAGCCGTCGGCCGCTTGAGATTTGCTCATCCCCCAAGATTTCTAACCGGACACCGCCTGCTGACTCTTACGGGGAGTCTGCCTTAGGGCGCAGCATTTGCCTTACGGGGGCACGCATGCAACGACATACTTCGCGCAGTAAGTTGTCTGAACCTAATCTCCAGAGGTCTCATTTGAAAACGCCCGTATACTCTTACGGGGAGTCGCTTAAGGAGGCAGGCGAGAGATCCATTTCCAGACGTCGTCGGTTTGATGACCGTTTTGCGCTTTCTCACTCGACTTCCATTCCTCCACACTCTAGCGCGTCTCGTGACGACCGTCAGGAGCTTCGTTCTACTATCAATTTCGGCTGCCGCAGCCCTCGGCATCCTTCGTCATCGTCCGATTCCTCTACTTCTCCCGCTTCGGCCCCCCGTTATGCTTCCGGCTTGTCTCGGTATGCCCCCCCCGCCCCCCTCCGTTTCGTCACCCGTCCCCTTCCCCTCCTCGGCCCCGTATTCTGTCATCCGCTGATGACGTTCACCATGACCGCCAGTCCCATCATCGCAGCCACTCCCGTCATCGCAGCCGCTCCCATCATCGCAGTCGTTCTCCCCGTGCACGGCGCACGGTTCCCTCTCGGTCCCCCCCTCCCGATCATGACTTGTCCCTACAGCCGCTTCGCCATCTTCAAGGGGCATGACGATCGTCGGTGGCTTCACTTTCTCGTCAGGACAGGCTCCGCTCCTTTTCTCCCTCACGGAACCTCCACCGGATCTCACTCCCCACGCGGGATGAGGAGACGCTTAGTCTCCTTCCGGAGTATTCGGTTTCTGACCTACTCGACTTTGGCGGGCGATCCCTCTCGCCGCGCTCTGATGTCTCTGATGCTCGTGCGTTGACTAAAAACCCTTCGTCGTCACGCGTGGAAACACTTCTTGGCATTGACGAAGCAGCTCGTATTATTGCGGCCACCCTCCCGGCGGACGCGTGCCCCCCGTTGCCCCCGCTCAAACGGAAGGTGTCCACCTTTGTTGATTCGGACCGTCAACAGAAGAAATTCAATTCGCTGCCTCAACCACCTGGATTTCAGGATCTGCGGGATTCCTCTCGGCTCATCTCCACACGGATTCATACGATTACTCTTTTTTCGCAGATCGCAAGTGGCCGGCTGACCTTGACATCGCGTTCCACCAAGCCTGGTATGCGGGCCATTCCCAGTCTTTTCAGTGTCCTCTTCCCACGTTGAACCCTCCGGCTGTGGCACAGCTTGGCGGCAACACTAAGCTACGATACACTTTCCCGCGTGGTTTGGATAAGACGGCGTCCCTAGTGCGGAACACCTTGGCCTGTGGGGGTTTTCTGGAGCTGCTCACGCAAGCCTTTATTCATCGCATTGAAGACTCACGGCATGCTTCACCCCTCCTTGGTGATCTCCTCGCCCTCGCGGTCGCGGCTAACCGGGCAGCTTATCACTCTTCCGTCAACGCGATGGCGGCTGCTGCTAACTGTGACCTCATGCATCGGGATGCTGTTCTACAAGCCTGTCATGGATTGCCCCCTGATCTGAAGTCACCACTGCGTCGGGCTCCTCTTGGTGGCCACCTTCTCTTTGGTGAGACTTGGCAGAAAGTGAAGGACGGAAATTTAGACCGCTGGCCCAACTGCGTTACCACTTCTCGCTTTCACGCCGCCCGCAAGGCCGTGGGTCACACCCTGCGGACCTCCAGACCCTCTTCGACCTTCATTCCCACTCATTCCAACACGCCCCGGAGGGCTCCCGCTTTCGGCCGTGCTAAAGCCGTTAGGACCTCTATCCCCTCCTGGCCCAAGCCTGCCCGCCGCCCTGGTCGGGGGCGCGGGCGGTTTCAATGACTACCTTCCGCTCCAGTTCCCGCCGGCCCCTCGGGAGGCTCCGGTCGGCGGGAGACTGGCCCTTTGCAGCGACATATGGAAGTCGCTGCTACCGGACGACCCTTGGGTCCTTACCACCATCTCCGAGGGTCTCTTGATTTCGTTCCGTTCACCTCCGAAAGAGGAAAGTGGCGTCCTGTCGTCAATCTCTCGGCACTGAACAAGTTTATACTGGCTCCGACTTTTCGCAAGGAGACCACCCGGACCCTCCGGGCCGCAGTACAGCCCATGGACTTTGCAGTCAGCCTGGACCTTTCCGATGCGTATCTCTATGTCCCCATACATACGGCCTCCAGACGGTATCTCCGCTTCGTTTTCGACGGCGTGATCTACCAGTTTCGCGCCCTTCCGTTTGGTCTCAACCTCAGCCCATGGGTTTTCACTCGCATCATGGACGCCGTCGTCGCCAAGGCTTGGCAGTCGTCATCCAGTCCGATCTCAAACTACTTGGACGACCTTCTCCTGAGGAATCAGTCGGAGTCTGCGCTGCAGATGGACAGGGATGCTCTACTTCTGTTATTGTTCCGCTTGGGGTTTCTGATCCATGTGGGCAAGTCGGACCTCTCGCCATCTCGCCGGTTTATTCATCTTGGGATGGCATTTGCGACCGACCTCAACCGTGTGTGTTTGCCGGAACCTCGGATCCAGAAGTTAGTCTCCCTCACCGGAATCCGTTCCCGCCAGAGTATGGCTGCAACTTCTCAGCCTGATGAATGCAGCGGCGGATCTCCTTCCCCTGGGTCAGCTTCACTCTCGCCCACTTCAGTTACATCTCCTGCTTCATTGGCGGCCGTCCTCAGGCGACCTCGATGCCCTGGTGCTGGTGTCTCCAATCCTTCACCCACACCTACAGCGTTGGATGGAGACATCTTGGCTAGCTTCGGGAGTTCCTCTCTCCTCACCGCCCCCTCAGCTATTGCTCTGCCTGGATGCGAGTCTCGCCGGATGGGGTGCTAACCTGCTTCCGAGTTTCCTTTCGACATGGACGCTGGACCTGGCAGGCAGACACATCAACTGGCTCAAGCTACAAGCAGTGTGGCAAGCGCTCATTGTGTGGGAAGTCCACCTTCGCCACCAGACGCTTCTTGTCCTGTCGGACAACACTACGGTTGTCTCCTACCTTCAGAAGCAGGGAGGTACACACTCTCCCGATCTGTGCATTCTCCCCTACCGCCTGATATGCTGGTGCGAGGACCGCGGCATCTTCCTCCGAGCTCGACATATTCCCGGCCACTTGAACGTATTGGCCGACTCCCTCTCTCGACACGGCCAACTACTCCACACGGAATGGACACTTCACCCAGACATCTTTCAGATGATCTGCGCTCACTGGGAGACTCCCATGATTGACCTATTTGCCACGAGGTGGAATCACCAACTTCCCCTCTTCGTCTCCCCAATTCCAGACCCTCTAGCCTGGGCGGTCGATGCGCTATCCATTCCGTGGGACGGACTCATTGCATATGCCTATCCCCCGATGGTTCTCGTTCCCAAAGTCCTACTCAAGCTCCGAGGTTGCGACACGATACTGTTCTTGGTTGCCCCGTTCTCCTGGAACCGGTCTTGGACCACCGACCTTCTCAGTCTCGCCACGGGTTCCCCCTCTTCGTCTCCCCACATTGAGGACTATGCTCAAGCAACCCCGCCAGCCGCTTTTCCACCCGTGCCCGGAGTGGCTACTTTTTCACGCCTGGAGATTGTCCAGCAAGCCCTCACCACCAGAAGTTTCTTGGGTGCTGCAGTGGAAGCAATCGCTTCAGCCCGTCGACCTTCGACTCGACGCGTTTACGAGGGAAAGTGGCGAGTGTTCCAGTCATGGTGCTTGGACCAACATCTCTCTCCCCTCAAATTAACTACTCCACAGCTCGCGAACTTCTTCCTCTGGCTCTTTGGAGACCTCGGCCTCACCCCCATCACGATCCGCGGATACCTGTCCATGATTGCTGACACTTACCGTCATCTCGGCCACCCGGATCCTGGCGCATGTAAAGATCTCGCAGACCTGATGGCACATTTTAGTCTGCAGCGTCTGGTTCCCCGCTCCCTGATTCCTCGCTGGGACCTACCCTGGGTCCTGACGTGGCTTAATTCAGACAGATTTGAACCCCTTTCCCTGGCTCGCTTCGCTGATGTGACACGGAAGACATGCTTCCTTTTGGCCCTAGCCACGGCGGCCAGGGTAAGCGAACTACACGCTCTGTCGGCGAGTTCTACCTGCCTCCAATTCCGGGTGGATGGTTCTGTGCAATTACTCAAAGACCCTACATTTCTCGCCAAGACCCGGTCTCCCTTGACTGCACCCCAGGTCATAACTATTCGGCCTTTGAAACACGCAACTTTCCGTAAGGAAATGCGACAACAAGATCCTGTGTGCAACTTACGCGTTTACCTACGCAGATCCAAGCCCGTCCGCCGAGGCCGATCACGCCTCTTTCTACCTTTGACCCCCAGCAGAAATGACATAACAGCTCAGACAATATCTTCCTGGCTGCGTTGGGTCATTCGGTCCGCCTATCAGGACCTTTCCCATGACGGTGCGAAGCGGCTTAAGATCCGCGCACATGAGGTTCGAGCCATGGCCGCGAGCGTCGCTTTCGATCACAATTGTGCTGTTCGAGACATTGTGGCTGCAGTGGGCTGGCGGGCAGAATCAACATTCGCCTGCTTCTACCTCAGGGATCTGTCGGGCCAGCAAAAGAATCTCGCACTGGTGGGGGACATCGCCGCTGCGCAACACTCCCTCCCGGCGCCGGAAGCGCCGTAGGTATGCACTTAGCTAAAATTATCGGAAGTTTGTCGAATGGGTGTGTGGCTCTGTCGTATGCCCTTTATGGTGGTTTTTAGGCGCGGCACCCTCCACCTTTTCGCCATTCTTCCAGACAGTAATGTCATCGGTAATGTTTTTGAGGAAACAAATTAATTTTTCTCTAAAATATATTTTTTCGAAAAATACTTACCGATGACATTACTCGAAGGACCCTCCCACCTGCCCCGCTTGCCGCTGGTAAGCTAAGTATCACGACTGATTGTGATTGGGCCACGTAGTGGGAGCCTGGTTGGACTGGGACGGGAGGCTACTCTCAGCCCTAGTTAGGGTTCCCCTAGTGCCTCCTGGGTTGTGAAGGAACACAACAAGTTCTTAGGCTAAAATTGGGTAAGTAGTTGACACTTCCAGACAGTAATGTCATCGGTAAGTATTTTTATTAATTTTTCTTTAAAATAAATTTTTTCGAAAAATACATACCGATCGTATTACTCAAATTTCCCTCCCACCTTCCCTGCTTGCCGTCTGTCTGCTAAGATATAACTGGTAATAATGGACGAGATTGAGAAGGGAGGCTATCCGGAGGATAGGGAGGCCACTCAGGGGATTGGGTAGCTGCTTGCTAGAGTTATGTCCCTGGTTGTGTAGCTACACACAACAATTTTGGAGACTGAAATTGACAGGCTAAGTATGTCTTCCTATCAGTAATACCATCGGTAAGTATTTTTCGAAAAAATTTATTTAAAAGAAAAAATACATTTTTCTGCATTTTACACGCTTGGTAGTCATCTTTTTGGTCTGGATTGTCAAAGAATCTTACTTTGTGTACGACCCATGTATTTGGTTCCCTTGTGTATTTTATGAACAGATATATTTTGTTTTCAGACAACCTACTTGACAGAAGAAAAGATGAATCTAGAAGCTGCAGTTATGGGTAAATATGTTTGTCTTCTATGACCTGTAAAGCTACTTTTAATTCAGTGGCAAGACTTCAGACAGATGCAGTTATGAACTTTTGCTTTACACTTTTAAACTATTCACGTGGCACGCCTTGGTATCGAGCATCACCAAAAGTCTGAGAAATTGTTGGGAACAGATGACATATTGCATGCATGTATAGTCTAACGCTATCTCAGATGTGTGCACATGTAAAACATGGTTACCTAAAGAATCGGACAATTAAAAGCAGCCTGAACAAATGTTTTGGGGATCCCATTGCACCATTCTGGTCATTGCTTGAATAGGATTCTGCGCGCTTGGGTGACCGTCTCTACACATCCACCACCCAGCCACCCAATGCGCAGAAGGCCATCGGGCCGATGTCAGCAGATGTACCATACCTACCAAACACAACTTCAAACATCACCGAGAGCACAGATACTCGTTCTCCTTACCCCCCCCCCCCTCCTCCCCTACTTAATCCCCCCCCCCCTCCCTTCCCCTAGGATATGCGGATTTGTGAGATTCTGTCTTCTGTTTCATCAAAAACGTTACCGATGGTATTACTGATAGGAAGATATACTTAGCCTGTCAATTTCAGCCTCCAAAAGTGTTGTGTGTTGCTACACAACCAGGGACGTAATTCTAGCTAGCAGCTACCCCATCCCCTGAGTGGCCTCCCTATCCTCCGGATAGCCTCCCCTCCCGATCTCGCGAGAGGCCGTTATTTCCAAGTTCATACTTAGCTGCCATTTTGTCGGTTTCGTTATTTTTCAGTCTCCGTGTTTATTCGTGTTTATCATTTGTTTTTGTCAGTTTCGATCATCCCCGATGGCCAGGTAAGGCCTCGGACATTGTCTCGCACGGCGATTACTGCTTCCTGGGGCAATTTCCATGGAATTACGGCGTTTAGCCTTTTCTTTCGACTTTGTGATCGGTCGGTTGCAATGGTCATACTCTTGGCCTTCATGGCCCCGACCCCGCGTGGTTATCCTCTGTTTGCATGATTGGTTGCAGTCGCCAACTCAGAACGTGCACCTCCTGCGGCAACTTCCAGTGGCCGTCGGATTCACATTTGCGCTGCCTTCCGTGCTCGGGCTGCGCATCTGATAGAACTTGCACTACTTGCGCGGTTTGGGAGGAAGACCGTTGGTCTCAGATGTGGAGCTTCTACCAGCGCAAGCGCCCCATTCCTTCTTCTACAGCACCAGTCCCACCAGCCCCTCCCAATTCGGCCGCAAGGTCCCCGGACTCCGTTCGCTCCCTCACCCTACACTCCCATGTCCCAGTTCAAGTACCCATGCAGGTATCTTCGTCTATCACACCGGACAAGGTTACAGATGCTGTCCCTTCTGCTGTGGGAGGTAAGTTTTTTCCCTCTCCTATGCGTTCTCGCTCTCAGGAGCGCTGTTTACTATCAGTCCCGCACACCCGCTCTATGGAGACAGGTCCCTCGCGGCGACTTCCCTCTATACCTCGGGGGGACGGGACGCCGGCATCCGATTAACCCTAACACGGTTACCGATCAGACTGGTGTGGCCTTGCCCGCCTCCACTTTTCCGCCTAAGCGTCGCCATAGCATGTCACTTCATGACTCTTTGCACGGCGCGACGAGGCTCCCGGTGTCCCCTAGCGCCCCGGTTTGTAACCGGTCACCGCGCAGCGCCCTGACTCGTAGCCGGTCACCGCGCATACACTTATCAGACATTTTTCCGCCTAAGCGTCAGATCGTCACTTTATGACACTTTGCTCGGCGCGGCGGGTCTTCCGGTATCCCCTACCACCCCGGCTATTAACCGGTCACCGCGCATAAACCGCTTAGATACTTTTCCGCATAAGCGTCGCCATAGCTCGTCACTTCATGACACTTTGCACAGTGCGGCGAGGTTCCCGGTGTCCCCTGGCGCCCCGGTTCGTAACCGGTCACCGCGCAGCGCCGCCCTGGCTCGTAGCCGGTCACCGCGCATACACCGTTCAGACACTTTTCCACCTAAGCATCGCCATAGATCATCACTTCATGACACTTTGCACGGCGCGGCAAGACTCCCGGTGTTACCTAGCGCCCCGGTTTGTAACCGGTCAACGCGCAGCACCCTGGCTCGTAGCCGGTCACTGCGCATAGAACGTTCAGACAATTTTCCGCCTAAGCATAGCGCGTCACTTCATGACCCTTTGCTCGGCGCGGCGGGACTTGCAGTGTCCCATAGTGCCCCGGCGGGTAGCCGGTCCCCACGCATACACCGTTCAGACACTCTTCCGCCTAAGCGTCACCATAGCTCATCACTTTATGACCCTTTGCTCAGATCGGCGGGTCTTACAGTGTCCCCTAGCGCCCCGGCTAGTAGCCGGTCAAAAATTACATCGTTCCGGCGAGCAGTTCTCTCGGCGCCGCTCTCGCCTCTCTAGTTTGCTGCATTCACTTCCTCCCGGGATAGTCAGCGTTCTCCTTGACAGGTCCCGGAGGCTATTGACGTCGACGTCCTCAGTCTCCACCCTGACGATTCGACCTCCAATTTTGGAGTTTCTGGTGACCATCCTGAGTCCCTGCTTTCCCTCTCAGCGGACTCTACATGCGATGATTCGGACTCTTCCTCCCGTGTCGCTCCGGGTATCGAGACCAGGTGGTCGATTGAGGCGGCCTCGGAACTTATTCTCCGTTTCCTTCCCCCGGATGTTTGTCCTTCCGCTCCTCCACTTAAGCGCAAAGCTTCCGCTTCTGTGGATGCTTTCCTTCCTTCCAAGCGAATTAAATCTCTCCCACAACCGCCTGGTTTTCGCGATCTCTCGGACGCCTTTTCGGCCCAGTTACCTCTCGCCCCTTCGAAGGAGTCGGTTTTCTTTTCTGATGCCAAGTGGCCGGCGGGCATCGATATATGTTTTCGCCAGAACTGGTATGCAGGCCACTCTCAGGCGTTTTCGTGCCCTTTGCTCTAGCTGGATACTGATGCGGATTTTCAGGCGGGTGGGCGCCGTGCCGCCTTTGCTCGAGTTCCTCGAGGTGTTGATAAGACTGCTGTCCTCGTTCGCAACACCCTGGCATGCTCCGGTTTCCTAGACCTCGCAACACAGGCGATTGTTCGGGCACTAGAAGATAATTGGGACCCTAGTTCTACCGCACCTCTTTTTGAGATCCATTCTTTGGCTGTGGTAGCAAACCGGGCTTCTTACCACGCCTCGACTAATGCATTGGCTGCTGCCATCAACTGCGACTTAATCCGCCGAGATGCTGTGCTCGACGCTTGTGTGGGATTGCCTAAACCTGTCAAATCCCAACTTCACCAGGCTCCCGCCTACCCGGCACCGGCCTCCACGTGGCGTGGGTGGGTAGTCCCCTCAGTCCCTGACTGAGTGGGCTAGCAGACGGGTGCCATCTTTGTCCAGAATTAGGACTTGATCTCAGCAGATATGTTGTTCAGTCTTTTTCACTGGTCCAGTTTTTAAGGAGCTGTGCTAACCCAGGTCTTACCATGTTGGATTGGTCCTTAAAAATACTCATGAGCTTTTGGTCCTTTGGATCCCAAGTGTTTGCCATGCTTGGAGACCCGTGTCGGGGGAGAAGAGGATCCTGGTGGCTGAAACACTCCACTTTGGCCTTGACTTCTGCCTAAACGGGAGGCTAGTCGTACCGGCCTAGTCAATCGGCTCTTGTCACGTCGAGCCCTATCCCCCTGTTGACATGCGGGTTGTTATACGGAGCACCATGCTATAGCCTCTGATGCTGATTAGGTGCTCTACGCCAGTATTCCCCTGCATTCAACAGTGTGATAGAAGGCGGTGGCTCAAACGGTTCAATCGGGCTTACCCCCTTGAGTATATCTTTCGGGCAGTCTCCATTGTGCGTCGGCTGGAGACCCGCCGACAATTGCACTTTCCCTTGTTGGGCTCGGTGGCGGGCGGGGACCCCCGGGGGATGAATATCTATCATACTATAATATGGAAAATATCAAAAAACCAAAACTGGCACCAAAGTGGCACATAGCCACTGACATTGACCTTGAAAATGATAGCGACTCTGATTGTGGGGAAGCGACGCCTCAGGTTTCGGCCGTCTGGCCTCGCTTTCTCATTATCCACAGCAAAGTTAAAGAGAAGCCTGTTTCCAAGCTGCACCCTTTCCTGGTAGGGGAGACCCTCAGGAGCCGTGTTGGCAGGCCTGAGGCCCAGCGCCCCAGGTCTGGTGACTTGTTGGTAGAGTGCCGTACCCGGGCACACTCCAATGGGCTACTGAGGCTCTCCTCCATCGGAGACACTCCAGTGGAGGTCACTCCCCACAAAACAATGAATTCCTCTAGAGGAGTGATTAAAGATCAAGCATTGGCCGAACTGTCTGAAGATGAACTTGTACGGAACCTTAAGTCACAGGGGGTGACCTACGTCAGGCGCTTCATTTCCAAATGAGGTGGTAGGGAGATCCGTCTCCCTACCATCATCCTGACGTTTGGCACCCCCACAGCTCCTACCACCATCTGGGGAGGTTACTACTCCCTAAAAGTGAAAAAGTACGTCCCTCTCCCCCTCCGGTGCTTTAAGTACCAAAAGTATGGCCATGGGCAGAAGACATGCCGCCAGGCAGAGGCTCTATGCGTCCGTTGCACTAAGACCGGACACTCTGCTGAGTCCTGCACAGCCATCCCCCTGTGTGTGAATTGCCAGGGGGCGCATATGGCTTCGGACAAGAAGTGCCCTCGTTGGATCTCCGAGTGCAGGATTCAGCAGGTGCGTGTGGAGAAGGGGCTGTCCTTTGCGGACGCAAAAAAACTGGTTGACGGTCCTGGTGCAGCTGAGGCGGCGCCAAACTCAAATAACAACTTTGTGTATACTTTCAGTGCTGCGGTGGCAGGCAAGCGCCCCACCAAAGACTTCTCTTGTCAAACCCCAACTTCTTGGTTGGGGGCGGAGCCTCGGATCCTCTCACCCCTGGAGAGTAACCCTCCTCCGGTGGTGACGAGGAGCCAGGGAACGCAGAGGGCGGACGCTACCGGTCCGGTGGCACCGCCTTCTGCTGCCCCTAAGCCTCAGCCTCCACCCAAACCTGCTAGTTTGTCAACACCAAAGGTTTCTGGCTCTGGTCAGCCTTCTAAGGCCGCTAAGTCTAGCGGCAGGACTGCTGCCCAGGACCAGAAGTCTAAGAAATCTATGGGACCGCCGTGCGCACAGGCCCAGAAGGGGAACACTGATGTCCCCCTTCAAAACAAATATGCTGCATTGGAGGAGCAGATGGAGGGAGTGGAAGTTGTCGATGCTGCGGCAGCTCCACCCCCTTCATCTCCTAAGAACCAGAGGAGGCCCGGGAGCCGGCCCCCCCCCTCTGTTTCTCCGACTCCTTCCAAGGCAAAGGAAAAAGGGGGGAAAAACTCCGCACCCCCAGATAAGACATAATCATGGACTCTGTGCTTCAGTGGAATTGTCGTGGTTTTCAAGCTAACTTTGAGGAATTACGTCTTTTAGTCAAGTGCTATAACCCCTCAGTAATATCTCTTCAGGAGACTTACCTGAAGACTTCTGACCCTGTGTCCTTTAATGGTTTTAACGTTATACATAAAGGCTCTGATTCGGAGAGGCGCTCGGGTGGAGTGGCTTTTCTCATTAGTAGCCAAATTTTATGTAGCCCCGTTAGCATCGACACCTGTCTTCAGGCTGTCGCAGCTCGGGTTACCTTGAAGAAGACCATAACCATATGTAGTATTTACCTGCCACCATCCCTGCGGGTCTGTAGTAATGATTTTTTTAATTTAGTTGATCAACTGCCCCCTCCCTTTATTCTCATGGGGGATTTTAACGGTCACGCTCACTATGATGGCAGAGGTCAGATGTTAGAAGATGTTTTTTCTCAACTTAACCTATGTGTCTTTAACGATGGTTCACCTACATACTCTAACCCAGGTTCAGGATCTAGCTCTGTTCTAGACCTCACTGTGTGTGATCCTTCTCTCATGCTGGACTTTGACTGGAAGGTTCACGATGACCTGTGTGGTAGTGACCACTTCCCAGTAGTCCTGTCATCGGTCAGCTGTGGGGAGGATCCGCCGGTGGGGCGCTGGAATCTTAAGAAAGCTAACTGGCCTCTGTTCGCCTCCCTCTGTCAGTCTCGTATTACAGAGGAGATGGTCATGTCATCTGAAGAACCTATTTCTTCTTTTACTACTATTTTGTTGGACATAGCGGGTGAAACCATCCCTAAAACTTCCGCATCAGTCCCTCGAAAGCCGAGAGTACCATGGTTCAACGAAGAGAGCCGCAAGGCCCAAATAGCGCGCAAATCTGCTCAGCGACGTGCTTTCCGTAATCCGTCGCAAGTGAATATTTTAACCTTTAAAAGACAAAGGGCGAAAGCCCGTTACATTTTTAAACGTGAACGCCGTGCTTCCTGGAGACGCTTCGTCTCATATTTAACTTCTCGGACTCCGTCCCAGAAAGTATGGAAGGCTGTTTGGAGAATTAGGGGCAGAGGTGGCTCGGCTTCTGTTGGCCATCTTAGAGATGGTGCCAGTTTGGTTACAGATAAAAAAGCTGTGGCCAATTTGCTTGCCTCCACCATTGCCCATAATTCTTCAACGGAGCATTATTCACCTTTCTTCCAGAGAGAGAAGGAGAAGCGAGAGTCTCGTATTTGTGATTTTAAGTCCGATAACTCAGAAGACTATAATGTCGCGTTTACATTATCAGAATTGCAGCAAGCTTTGCAGAAATGTAATGACTCTGCTGCTGGCCTAGATACCGACAGTACCGTCCACTATCAATTCCTAACGCATCTGCCTGAGAGGTCACTCCTTGTACTTCTCAAGGCCTTTAACCATATCTGGGGAACTGGTCATTTTCCGCCGTCTTGGCGCCAGGCTGTGGTTGTACCGATCCCCAAGCCGGGTAAGGATCCTTCCGACCCGGGCAACTACCGGCCTATCGCTTTGACATCATGTTTATGTAAAACTATGGAGCGCCTGGTCAACGCCCGCCTGGTGTGGCATCTTGAGTCACAGGGTCTCCTCACAGACCTCCAGTGCGGTTTCCGGCGCTTCCGTAGTACAACTGACCATTTAGTCCGCTTTGAATCATTTATTCGAGATTCTTTTGTCAACAAGCAGCATGTCTATGCAATTTTCTTCGATCTTGAGAAGGCGTATGACACTACCTGGAAGTATGGCTTGTCTGACTTGTTGGACATGGGTTTTAAAGGGCACCTGCCCGTTTTTATTCACAATTTTTTGACTAACCGGTCGTTCCATGTCCGTGTGGGCTCCACCTTCTCCGACTCCTTTGAACAGGAGATGGGTGTCCCACAGGGCAGCATTCTATCTCCTGTTTTATTTAGTATTAAAATTAATAACATTGTGAAGGCCGTCAAGGATGATTCTGAATGCTCTTTGTTTGTTGACGACTTTGCTTTGTGCGCACGTGGTCGAGGACTTGCATCCCTTGAGAGGCGCTTGCAGCTGTGCGTTGATCGCATCCAGCGGTGGGTGTCTCTCAATGGATTCAAGTTCTCACCCTCCAAGACTGTTTGTGTGCATTTTACTAACCAGACGAAATTTTTTCCAGAACCTAGCCTGAGCATTGCTGGAGTGCCGATTAAGGTGGCCGAGGAGGCAAAGTTTCTGGGGGTCATTTTTGACAAAAGACTTACCTTCCGCAACCATATTAATTACCTTAGAACCTCTTGTCAGAAGGCTCTCGACATTCTTCGTGTCGTCGGTCGTACTGACTGGGGTGCGGACCGTACTGTCTTACTTCGTCTGTACCGGGCCCTTGTTCGGTCCAAACTGGATTACGGCTCTGTGGTGTACGGCTCAGCTTCCAAGTCTGTGCTACAGCGTCTGAACACAATTCACCATCAGGGTCTGCGGATATGTCTTGGGGCCTTCAGGACGTCTCCAGTTCCTAGTCTGTATGCCGAGGCAGGGGAGCCTTCTCTCAAGCTCCGCCGCATCCGCCTCATGCTCAGCTACGTTCTGAAACTGAAGGCCCATCCAGACAATCCTGCCTATGATTGTGTTTTTAAACCATCGTTTGCAGAGATTTACGATACCCATCCGGGAGCTGTCCGTCCACTTTCTTTCCGTGTCCGACCTCATCTGCAGGCGGCCGGATTGGACCTGGACAGAGTTTCGGAATCCCTGCAACACATCACTCCACCTTGGCTCTTACCAGTTCCTGACATCTTGCTGGACTTGACTGCCCACAAGAAAGACTCTACGCCACCAGCCATATACCAACAGAGCCTCAATGAACTGCTTTCAATTTTTCCTGGCTATTGTCGCATCTATACCGATGGGTCAAAGTCTGAGGATGGGAGAGTGGCTGCGGCCGCAGTGTCCTCTCGCCATCCTAGACGCCCATTTAAGCACCGCCTCCCAGACCACTCATCTGTATCTAGTGCGGAACTGCAGGCAGTTCTGCTGGCACTCAGGCATGCTTATCGATCTAGAGAAAGGAACTTCCTGATTCTGTCTGACTCTCTTTCTGCCCTGCAGGCCCTTCAGGGCACGGGAAATGGCCACCCACTGCTGGTGCAGATCAGAGAGCTCCACGCGGACTTGATGAAGGAATATTATGATATCATTTTTATTTGGGTGCCAGGGCATGTGGGCATCGAAGGCAACAGGATCGCAGATTCTGCTGCCAACGATGCCTGCAATGACCCTGTCCCTGACACACAGACTGTTTATAGTGATTTTAGACATGTGGCTAGTGCGTACATAGCCCGTGAGTGGCAGTCCGAGTGGGACAAAGAGGAAGCTAACAAGCTGCATGAAGCCCTTCCTAAGTTGTCCGACGGTCTACCTTATCGCTGCGGCAGCCGCCGTGAGGAGACTGTCCTGGCTCGGCTCCACATCGGCCACACGTATGTTACGCACTCTTATTTACTTAAACAGGAGGAGCGTCCATGGTATTATGCCTGCGACGAGCAGTACTCTGTTCAACACTTTTTGTTGTCTTGTGCTGATCTAATCGACACAAGGTATAAACATTTCACGGCAGACTCCTTGAAGGTTTTGTTCCGGGATGTGCCCCCGGACAAGATCTTCAGTTTTCTGAGAGAGTGCCATATTTTTTAATAAGATTTGAGCGTTTATAGATTATGATGTTTCTATTATTTTGACCTTTTTGAGAGTCTTCCGACGTTTTCTTTAATGACCTGTGCGACATTTTAGCCTGACATATTTTTTAAGGTATATTTACATCATGTCTTAAGACCTTTCTTTTAGTCTGGCTGACCAGATTTTTACCCTTCCCGCCGTGAGATGGCCTTAGTTGCCTGCTCGGCGTTAAACCCAAATAACTAACTAACTCCACCAGGCTCCCATTGGGGGTCCTTTACTTTTCGGCTCCACCTGGCAGGCTGTGAAGGAGTCAAACAAGGATATCTGGCCTACGTCTCGCCCTTTCTCGCGCTTTCGTTCGGCCCGCAAGGCCGTGGGTCGCGCCCTGCGGTCCTGCAGACCCGCCCCTCGTCCCACTTCCAGTATGCCTTTTGGCACTTCCCATCCCAAAGCGTTTGGCCGCTCCCGCGCCCTCCCCGCCCAAACCTCCTCTTGGCCTGGTCGGGGCCGACGGCCAGGCCGAGGGAGGGCCCGCTGACTCTCTTCCCTCCTTGCCCCCGCCGACTTCGCTCGGATCACCAGTTTCCGGGCGGCTATCCCGGCACAGCGCGGCATGGCGCTCACTGTTCCCGGGCGATCCTTGGATCCTCTCTACAGTTACGGCAGGACTTCAACTCACTTTTCAAAGCCCTCCACCTCTGCGGTGCTTCCCGCTTTGGACTCGAGTGCCGAGCGATCCGGTGAAAGCCGTGGCTTTACAGGGGGAGGTGATGGCTTTACGTCACGTCTCTCTGGCTTTCTACAGTCATCTCTTCGTCGTTCCAAAACCCGACGGCTCTTGGCGTCCTGTGATCGATCTCTCCACTTTGAACAAGTTTCTGGCCGCTCCTTCCTTCCGGATGGAAACTACAAAAGCTCTCCGGACCGCGGTCAGACCCATGGATTTCGCTGTCAGTCTCGATCTGGCCGATGCATACCTCCATGTGCTCATGCATCCTTTGGCTCGACGTTACCTGCGCTTCGCCTTCCGTGGGGTGGTTTATCAGTTCCGGGCCATGCCATTCGGTCTAAACATCAGTCCCTGGGTCTTCACCAGGATCATGGATGCAGTGGTCGCACACGCTCGGCGGTCTTCTCTCAGTCCGACCTCGCACTACCTCGACGATCTGCTGCTCCGCAATCAGGTCGCGTCCCACTTGTCCACCGACCGGGACGCTCTCCTCTACCTTCTTCACCATCATGGTTTCCTGGTCAACTTCGGCAAGTCGGATCAATTACCTTCCCGCAGTTTTATTCATCTGGGTATGGAGTTTCAGACAGAACCTGGTTCGCCTCCCTCAGACACTGATCGAGAAGTTGGCGACTCTAGCGCTACAGATGTATCGTGCCATGGAGGCTCCTGCGCGGATGTGGTTGCAGTTGTTAGGCCTCATGAGCGCTGATTTACTTCCTCTCGGTCGGCTCTACTCACGTCCGATTCAATTGCATCTACTTCTCCTCTGGCGATCGTCTTCAAGGGATTTAGATTTCCGGTGTTGTCACTGGTCCGGCCCTTTCTCCTTCGGTGGACAGACTCCTCTTGGTTAGCCTCCGGGGTTCCCCTAGCATCCCCAATACCCTACCTGTCGATTTGCACAGATGCCAGTCTCTCTGGCTGGGGAGCGCTCCTTCTCCCAGACTTTCCCCCCACCCGGGTCTGCCCTGGGGGACTTGGGTGGGGTTAGGTATTTTTTAGTTCCCAGGGTCACCCTGGTCAGCCCCACAGGGTGGGTTTTTCTCTCTATTCTGGGGCATGTGTTTCTGTCTACCCTTTGTCCATTCACCTGTATTTGCCTTTTTAAAACTCTCCCTACTGTCTGCACTGCCTGTAGCTCTTGATATTGGATGTGTGTTGCTAAATGGTCTTAGCTTTATTTATGCCCCATGTTGTAGGTTTATTTAATGTATTTGACCGGCTGGCGACATACATTCAATTTTCTGTTTAGTTTTTTTTTTCACAAGCAGTGCAGGCACGTCCTGAGAAAGCCTTGTTGCTGTCAGGACGTTAAGCAATGTACAATCAATCAATCAATTCTCCCAGACTTTCACGAGACGTCGGGCCTGTGGCCTACGGAGATGGTGGGCAAACACATCAACTGGCTGGAGTTGAAAGCAGTTTGGCTTGCTCTCATCGCTTGGGAGACGCACGTGTCTCACCAGGAGGTCTTAGTCCTATCAGACAACTCAACGGTTGTGACATACATTCAGAAGCAGGGCAGGATGCGTTCTCCTTCTCTGTGCATCCTTCTGTTCCACCTTCTTGTGTGGTGCCGGGATCGGGACATCATGCTACGGGTGCGTCACATTCCGGGACAGCTCAATGTGTTGGCGGATTCTCTGTCCCGTCCGGATCAACTTCTACATACAGAGTGGACCTTCCGCCCCGACATTTTTCGCATGATTTGTGTCCACTGGGAGACACCCATGATGACCTGTTCGCGACGCGGTGGAATACACAACTTTCCCTCTTTGTCTCTCCATTCCCAGACCCGCTGGCGCGGGCGGTGGACGCTCTCTCCATTCCTTGGGAGGGTCTCCTGGCCTACGCATACCCTCCCTCAGTCCTGATCCCCAAGATTCTCCTCAAACTCCGCGGCTGCAACACGTTGCTGTTCTTGGTAGCCCCATTTTCTTGGACCAAGAACTGAACAACGGATCTTCTGAGTCTCGCCACAGATCCCCCTGCTCCGGCTTCCAACGCCGCGGACGATGCTGAAGCAACCCCGACGAGACCTTTTTCACCCTTGCCTGGAGAACCTCCTCTTACACGCCTGGAGGTTGTGCGGCGTGCCCTCACAGCTCGAGGTTTCTCGGATGCAGCGGTGGCGGCTTCAGCACGTTCTTCCACCCAGAAGGTTTATAAGGGAAAATGGAGAGTTCTGCAAGCTTGGTGCGGCACTAGACAACTTTCCCCCACTACTTTGACTATGCCTCAGCTGGCTGAATTCTTTCTGTGGCTCTTTCAGGATCAGTCTCTAGCACCCATTACTATTCGGGGATATCTTTCTTTGGTGGCCGATACATACCGCCATTTGGGACTACCCGATCCCGGTGCATGCAAAGATCTCGCTGATCTTATGGCTCATTTTGACCTCCAGCGACCTGTCACGCGCTCCCTACTACCTCGCTGGGACCTCGCGTGGGTCTTAGCATGGCTGAACACTGCACGTTTTGAGCCCCTGCATTTGGCGCGGTTCTCTGACTTGACTCGAAAAACGTGCTTCTTACTGGCTCTGGCCACTGCCTCTCGTGTGAGTGAACTCCACGCTTTCTCAAGACACCCGTCTTGCCTACAACTCCGGACCGACGGCTCTGTCCAACTCCTCACTAGTCCTTCCTTTTTGGCCAAGAACAGGCTCCCTTCCGCCCCACCTCAACCGATCACTATTTGTCCATTGCGGAGCCCAAATATGCTCCAGGACGTACGCCAACAAGACCCGATCAGGGCGTTAAAAATTTACCTCTGCCGGTCGAAACCTCTACGGCGAGGTCATTTACGCCTCTTCCTGCCTTTAGCTCCGGGCAAGAATGATATTTCTGCTCAGACGATTTCCGCTTGGCTGTGCGGAATCATTAGATCCGCTTAAGAAGACATCTCGACAGAGGGAACAAAGAGGTTGAAAATTCGAGTGCACGAAGTCCGGGCTGTCTCCACGAGCGTAGTGTTCGACCGCAACTGTGCCGTGCGGGACATTGTGGTGGCGGTGGGCTGGAGGGCCGAATCTACTTTCGCCCGTTTTTACTTCCGTGACCTGTCTGGCCATAGGCAAAACCTGGCACTGACATTGCTGCGGCGCAACACTCCCTCCCGGCACTGGATGCGCCATAGGTAATACTTAACTGAAATTGTCGGGAGTGTGCGCTTGAACGGGGCCTAGCTAAGCAGTTACCCCACGGCTGAGTCTTTGCAACGGCACCCTCCTCCTCTTCGCCATTCTTCCTATCAGTAATACCATCGGTAACGTTTTTGATGAAACAAATGTATTTTTCCTTAAAATAAATTTTTTTCGAAAAATACTTACCGATGGTATTACTCAGATTTCCCTCCCACCTTCCCCGCTTGCCGTCTGTCTGCTAAGATAGAACTTGGAAATAACTGCCTCTCGCGAGATCGGGAAGGGAGGCTATCCGGAGGATAGGGAGCCACTCAGGGGATGGGGTACCTGCTAGCTAGAATTACGTCCCTGGTTTGTGTAGCAACACACAACACTTTTGGAGGCTGAAATTGACAGGCTAAGTATATCTTCCTATCAGTAATACCATCGGTAAGTATTTTTCAAAAAAAAATATTTTAAGGAAAAATACATTTTGTTGTTGTTGATAGAATGTGTTTTTTTGCTGTTTTTTTTTTTTTTTTTTTTTTTTTGGGGGGGGGGGGAGGGGGGGGCACTTTGGCAAACATTTCAGTACAAATTGACGGAAGGCTAGTTGATGATAAGACCTTCCTATGTATGCTAATTTGGCTGACCACTCATAAAGGTCAAGGTAAGTCAACAAATGTGTGAAAAATGCACATGTTTACAAGACATAGAAATTTGCATGTACTATAGCCATTTTTATATTTCAACAGTTGGTCACACAAGTGACCTGTCAGAAAGGTCAGTGTCTCAGAAATTCAGATAAATGGTACAGATCAGGCATGCACATGAGCCATGATCACTTTGCCTTTCTGACATACACCCATGCAGCTTTTAGTGTTTTTTCCTACATTCCATTAGCATTTTATGAAAACACAGAGATAAGAAGTATGTGTAAGCTTCTTATGTTAACAGATGCGGCCCGAGCGATGCAAGGGAATGTACATCACATGATCGATGCTGATCTAGTCCTGGAACGCCTCAAACATGCCAAAGACATCGCCTGTGTAGTCACACCACAGAGTAACGCTCCAGAGTCGGCTGTTAGGTCTCTTGTTTTTTCTCCTACGTTCTTTGGTTATCCCCTTTAGTGGCAAGAAACACTGAACATGACCCAACTGAGAGATCCTCATGAGCCCCCACAGTTGTGGGGGACTCATGAGGATCTATGCTGCTTGCTAACCCCTCTTTTTTTATCTACAGACGTGCCAACCACTACGATTTTGCCGTATTTTCCTACGCCAGCGTTCCCAAAACTACGCTACTACAATCATTAATGAAATTCTACACTGAAGAAAAAAATAAACCCAATTTTTTTTGGGTGTTCTTTTCGGTTTGTAGTCGGTAAGAGCATGCGGTTTGGGGGCCAATGAGAATGAGTGAAGCGAACTTCTGGTTTTCCCAGTGTGCATCATTTCATTCACAAAGTGCATCAGATAAACAACAGTCTGAACCATGCCGAAGACAAAGGAGCACGAATCGAAAAGCGCAACGCCTGAAAAGAAGAAAGTTTGTACCAGCCAGCAAAAGTTCTGATTGCTATATATAAGGCAAATTTCTGTTGTGCTTTGACTCTAGCAGACAATAAAGTTGTATACTGCAAAATGTCCGTGCACCAAACGTTCGGCGATAAGCGAAAAGTAACTTACGTGCTAAACTACTCTTGACATCTCCAAAACTACTACCACTTGTCCAAAATGCTACTACCATAGCTGTGTAAGGGTTGGCAGATCTGTATCAATATCCTGGCATGGCTGTTGTGGTTTTTTTTTTTGCGCTGATTTAACGAAGATATCAGGTACACCATGGCACTGGCAATGTTAAAACCCTCCTGTGAATGCAGCTACCAGTACTGTAAACTGCATGCACAAAGGGTGCATATGAAAAACTTCTCTTTCATGAATTCTTTAAGAATTAACGAAAGAAACTTAAAAGTAATATATGCTGGTCTGTGATTTTCATCAGTGGCAGTCTTAAGTCCTGGCGGGTGATTCAGCATTTTCAAATACCCAGAAAGGTGAATTTAAGCTTTTCGGTTCTGCCCTGTGGTTATCCACCTGCTGCAGGTGCTTATGAGAATATATGGCTTTTGATTGTGTATGGCTCAGCCACAAATAAGTCTTTACCTAGTAAGCACAGGTCCTCGGGCCCATGACAGCTGCAGTTGGCCTGTGCATAAGCTGTGCACGGGACCACTGCGGCTGTGGTTGGCCCAAAGGCATTTTGCTGCTGGGGTACAGGTAAGTTGACAACCACATAAACACAGCACTTTTTATTTCTTCAAAAATGTTACCAATGGTATTACTAATAGGAAGACATACTTAGCCTGTCAATTTCAGCCTCCAAAATTGTTGTGTGTTGCTACTCAACCAGGGACGTAACTCTAGCAAGCAGTTACCTAATCCCCTGAATGGCCTCCCTATCCTCCGGATATCCTCCCTTCCCAATCTCGCGAGAGTCCGTTATTGCCAGTTTTATACTTAGCTTCCATTTTGTTTGGTTCTGTTGTTTTCAGTCTCCGTGTTTCTTCTGCTCCTTTGTTTTTTTTTTTGGTTTCGTTCTTCTTACGATGGCTGGGTAAGGTCTCGGACATTGTCTCGCCCGGCGATTGCAAGCCTACTGGGGCAATTTCCGTGGAATTATGGCGTTTTGGCCATTTATTTCGACTTCGGCAACTCGGGGAACTGTAACCAGAGCCGTGAGTAGCTTCCCGTCCCTGCCCATCTGGTCACGTGCCACGTGGTGTCACGCTAGTCGTTCTACTTAGCTTACAGTGAACGGTTGTGTTCTAGCCTAAAGGACCTTGGCTGTGTACGGTGTGACTGGTTCTTAGGGCCGGTCGGCTTGGATTTCAGTTTGGCCGTGCTTTACTGTGCTTGCCTGTACTTGCCTGGGATTGTCCTCGTTCGCTTCGAGTGTGCAAGTCTGATGAGCCCTTTGTGTCAGTCTTGCGGAGACAAACTGTTCAGTGCTAAGGTTCTGCCATGTGGGCGCTGTTGTTTCCTGGCACATAATCAGACACGGCAGCACTCTTCTGACTCGCACGGCTGACTGCTACGTAGGGTTGGAGACTCATTGACGGACACAAGCTTTTGAGCGCTGCCAATCGAATGCCATGCTGGGTGCCATCTTGGTTGGCGGGGACTTTGTTGGCTGGGGAGGTGTGGGGTCGTTCTCCGCTGCGCATGAGGGACCTCCTCCCTTCCGCCTGGCTGGACGGACTACAGCTTCTTCGTAGCAGTGACCGACGGCCTTCGAACAGGTTTTCCCCCCCGCTCTCTCTCGCCACCGCAAGGTAAGGCCTCGGTTCTTGCCCTCAACCGGGCGCTCGGTGTGCTGGGCGGTGGTTCGGGCTGTGAATTTGGATACATATTGGAGGTCGCCTTCACATGTGTCAAACCCCACACCCGGGTCTGCCCTGGGGGACTTGGGTGGGGTTAGGTACTTTTTAGTTCCCAGGGTCACCCTGGTCAGCCCCACAGGGTGAGTTTTTCTCTCTATTCTGGGGCATGTGTTTCTGTCTACCCGAGGTCCATTCACCTGTATTTGCCTTTTTAAAACTCTCCCTACTGTCTGCACTGCCTGTAGCTCTTGATATTGGATGTGTGTTGCTAAATGGTCTTAGCTTTATTTAGCCCCATTTGTTAGGTTTATTTAACGTATTTGACCGGCTGGCGACATACATTCAATGTTCTGTTTATTTTTTTTTTCACAAGCAGTGCAGGCACGTCCTGAGAAAGCCTTGTTGCTGTCGGGACGTTAAGCAATGTACAATCAATCAATCAATCACATGTGTCAACAAGTGTCCCAGTAGGCAGACCGGGACTGTCGTATTCTAACGTGTCTTGGGCGCCTGAGCATGATCAGATAGTCCTTCCTACGCAGATAAATAAGTGCTGCTCAGGGGCACAGTGGGAGCGGGCTGGGCCCATTACCCATTGGTCCGTGGACCGAAACTATACTGCGCTACATGCGTCGTTTGGGAAGAGGACCGGTGGTCTCAGATGTGGAGTTTCTATTGCCGCAAGCGCCCCGTTTCATCCTCTGCGGCGCCAGTTCCACCAGCCCCTACCACCTCAGACGCAGTCGACGGTTTGTCCCGGCGCTCTAGGTCCCCGGACTCCGTTCGTTCCCTCACTCCGCACTCCCGATCACCGGTGACAGGACTCTTGTGGTCATTTTCCCCCCACCCCTTGGCCAAGGTGACGGACGCTGTCCCTGCTGCTGTGAGAGGTAAGTTCTTGTCATCTTCAATTCGCTCTCGCTCTATCTCTTGGCTTGACTTCGCGAACGAAGATTCTATAGGGCTTGCCCACGTCGTCTGCAGGCATTTTCGTGGCTGCGGAGGCCAATCCGGGACAGGCAGGTTCGACCGCAGTGGTTGCAGGGGAAGGTCTGGTCAGGGTTCTGAGTTACGACAACTCTGTTTTTTCTTCTGAGCCGCTTGTCCTTAAGGTTAGCTCTCGCTCTATGGAGCGCTGTTTAATATCAGTCCCGCGCACCCGCTCCACGGGGACGGGTTCCTCGCAGCGACTTCCCCCTCTCCCTCGGGGGAGGAGACACCGGTCTCCGACTGGCCCTGGCGCGATTACCGTTCAACCCGGTGTGGCCTTGCCCACCTGCACTTTTGCGCCTTCGCGTCGCCATAGGCCGTCACATCATGTTCCTATACTCGACGCTGCGGGGCTTTCGGTGTCCCCTTGCGCCTTGGCTCATAGCCGGTCACCGCACATACCTCAATCAGACGAGCAGCGCCTGTGGCTACGCTCTCGCCACTCTCGTTTTATGGATTCGCTCTGGTCCCCTTCCTCCTGGAAAATTTGTGGTCGCCCTCGGAAACGGACGGAACACGGCCACCCTATTATTCGTGATTCTTCGGTCTCACGTCAGCCACGGCGCTCCTCTGTCGGGGTTGATTTGCGTCCTTCAGTTCTGCCTTCCCCTCTGCACCACAGCCGAGATCTTCGTGTCTTGGGACGGGAGCCGTCCCGTTCGCGGGTTTCTTCCCGCCACGGTGCGCACCGCTGACCACTTCTTGAGAACCGTCCCCACAGTCCCTCCACTGTGCGGCGTCGGTCTTCTCCATTTTCGTCTTCTGCTTCCTTTGTGGGCAATACACACACTCGGGGACGTTTACGCGGACACTCCTCGCCCACACATCAGCGGAGTCCTCCATCCGGTTACTCTTCATTCGACGGTTCGGACTCTTCTTCCCATGTCGCTCCAGGTATCGAGACGCGGCGGTCGATTGAGGTGGCCTCAGGACTCATTCTTCGTTTCCTTCCTGCTGATGTATGTCCGCCCACGCCTCCTATCAAGAGAAAGGCTTCAGCTTCAGTGGATGCTACCCTTCCACCTAAACGCTTTAAATCTCTCTCACAACCGCCCGGTTTTCGCGATCTCGCGGACGCCTTTTCGGCACAGTTGCCTCTCGCCAATGCGAAGGACTCTGTTTTCTTTTCTGATGCAAGATGGCCGGCGGGCATTGATATCCGTTTTCGCCAGAGTTGGTATGCGGCTCACTCTCAGGCGTTTTCGTGCCCTTTACATTTGTTGGATCCTGCCGCGGATTTTCAGGCGAGTGGTCGCCGCTCTGCCTTTTCTCGTATTCCTAGGGGTGTTGATAAGACTGCTGTCTTAATTCGCAACACCCTGGCATGTTCGGGTTTCCTTGACCTCGCGACGCAGGCCATTGTTCATACACTTGAGGATCATTGGGACCCTCAGTCTACCACTCCGCTTCGTGAGGTTCATTCTTTGGCCGTGGTAGCAACGCTGCCATAAACTGCGATTTAATTCGGAGGGATGCTATGCTCGAGGCTTGTGTGGGGTTACCTTCGTCTGTGAAGTCACAACTCTTGACAGGCTCCCATTGGCAGTCCTTTGCGTTTTGGCTCCATCTGGCAGGCAATTAAGGAGTCTCACAAGGATATCTGGCCGACGTCTCGCTCTTTTTCGCACTTTCGTTCGGCCCGCAAGGCCGTGGGTCGCACCCTGTGGTCTTTCAGACCCACCTCACATCCCTCTTCCAGTGTGCCTTTCGGCCCTGCCCGTCAACCCCAGTTTGGCCGCTCCCGCGACCTACCTGTCCCGGCCTCCTCCTGGCCTGTTCAGGGCTGATGGCCCGCCCGGGCAAGGGCCTGTCCCGGCCTCCTGGCCTGTTCAGGGCTGATGGCCCGCCCGGGCGAGGGCCCGTTGACTCCCTCCCATCTATGCCCCCGCTGATTTCTCTCAGATCACCGGTTGACGGGCGGCTCTCCTGGCACAGCGACGCGTGGGGGTCACTGTTCCCGGACGATCCTTGGATACTCTCTACAGTTTCAGAGGGACTCCAACTTACTTTTCAATGCCCTCTGCCTCTGCGGCGCTCCCCACTTTGGACTCGGGTACCGAGCGATAGGGTCAAAGCGGCGGTGTTGCAGGGAGCGTTGGCTGCTTTACTTTAGAAATCCGCCACGGAGGTGGTCATGGACTCCCCAGCTTTCTACAGCCGTATCTTTTTTGTATCCAAAGCGGATGGTACTTGGCGTCCAGTGATCGATCTCTCGGCTTTGAACAAGTTTCTGGCTTCCCCTTCTTTCCGTATGGAAACAACTAGAGCTTTCCGTGCTGCGGTCCATGATCCAGCCCATGGATTTCGCTGTCAGTCTAGATCTGGCCGATGCATACCTACATGTCCTCATGCACCCTTCAGCACGTCGTTACCTGCGCTTCGCCTTCTGCGAGGTGGTTTATCAGTTCCAGGCCATGCCATCAGCCCCTGGGTCTTCACCCGGATCATGGACGCGGTGGTCGCGCACGCTCGGCGGTCGTCTCTCAGTCCGACCTCACACTACCTCGATGATCTACTTCTCCGAAATCAGGACGAGTTCCGCTTGTCCTCCGACAGGGACGCGCTACTCTCCCTTCTTCACCGTCTTAGCTTTCTGGTCAACTTCAGCAAGTCGGATCTCTCACCGTCCCGCAGATTTCTTCATCTGGGTATGGATTTTCGGACCGAAGTGAACCTGGTACGACTACCTCAGGGTCGATTGAGAAGTTGGCGACTTTGGCTCTGCATATGTATCATGCCAAAGACTCTCCGGTGCGGACGTGGTTGCAGTTGTTAGGCCTCATGCGGACTTGCTTCCTCTCGGTCAGCTCTACTTGCGCCCGATTCAACTGCATCTACTTCTCCTCTGGTGGCCGTCTTTGGGGGATTTGGAAGCCCATGTTCCTGTGTCTTCCCTGGTCCGGCCGCATCTTCTCCGATGGACAGACCACGCTTGGTTAGCGTCAGGAGTTCCCCTAACATCACCTCTCCCCTACCTGTCGATCTGCACAGATACTCCTGCTCCCGGACTTCCACGAGACAGCGGGCCTTTGGCCACCGGATCTAGTGGGCAAGCATATCAACTGGTTGGTGTTGAAGGCAGTTTGGCTCGCTCTCATCGCCTGGGACACGCGCGTGACACACCAGGAGGTCTTGGTCCTCTCCGACAACTCGACCATTGTGGCATACATTCAGAAGCAGGGTGGGACGTGTTCTCCTTCTCTGTGCATCCTTTTGTTCCAGCTCCTAGTGTGGTGCCGGGATCGGGACATATTACTGCGGGCGCGTCACATTCCGAGGCGACTAAATGTGCTAGCGGATTCCCTGTCCCGTCAGGTCCAGCTTCTCCATACCGAGTGGGCTCTGCATCCCGACCTTTTTCAGCTGATTTGTGTGGGAGACACCCATGATCGACCTGTTTGTGACGTGGTGGAATATACAAATTCCCCTCTTCGTCTCTGCAGTTCCGGATCCGCTCGCGTGGGCGGTCGATGCTCTATCCATTTCTTGGGTGGGTCTCCTGGCCTACGCGTACCCTCCCTCGGTGCTGATACCCAAGATTCTCCTCAAGCTCAGAGGCTGCAACACGGTGCTGTTCCTGGTAGCCCCATTCTCTTGGACCAAGAGCTGGACCACAGATCTCCTGAGTCTCACCACGAATCCCCCTCTCCGGCTTCCCACTCCCCGCACGATGCTGAAACGGCCCCGACAAGATCTTTTTCACCCTTGCCCGAAGAACCTTCTGTTACACGCCTGGAGGTTGTGCGGCATGCCCTCACCGCTCGAGGTTTCTCGGATGCGGCGGTGGCGGCTATCTCTTCAGCACGACGATCTTCCACCAGGAAAATCTTCGAGGGAAAATGGCAGGTTTTGCAGTCTTGGTGCGGGACTCGGCACCTATCCCCCACAGCTTTGACTATGTCCCAGCTCGCCGAATTCTTTCTGTGGCTCTTTGAGGATCAGTCCCTGGCACCCATCACCATTCGGGGATATCTGTCTATGGTGGCTGACACTTACCGCCATTTGGGACGACCAGATCCAGGTTCTTGCAAGGATCTCGCTGACCTCATGGCTCACTTTGACCTACAGCGACCAGTGACGTGCTCCCTACTGCCTCGATGGGATCTCGCATGAGTGCTAACATGGCTTAATATGGCTCGTTTTGAACATCTGCACTTGGCGCGGTTCTCTGACTTGACGAGAAAAACGTGCTTTTTGCTGGCTCTGCCTCTCGTGTGAATGAACTCCATGCTTTCTCAGTACACCCGTCTTGCCTGCAACTCTGGGCCAACGGCTCTGTCCAGCTCCTCACTAGTCCTTCTTTTTTGGCCAAGAACAGGCTACCTTCAGCCGCCCCTCAACCGATCACTATTCGTCCATTGCGGGGCCCAGATACACCCCCGGACGTACGCCAACAAGACCCGGTCAGGGCGTTAAGATTTACCTCCGCTGGTCGAAACCCCTACGGCGGGGACGTTTACGCCTCTTCTTGCCGTTAGTTCCGGGCAGGAATGATATCTCTGCCCAGACAACATTGCTGCGGCGCAACACTCCCTCCCGGCCCTGGATGCGCCATAGGTGATACTTAACAGAAATTGTCAGGAGTGTGCACCTGCAAGGGACCCAGCTAAGCAGTTACACCGCGGTGGCGTTTTGGGACACCTCTTCGCAATTCTTCCTATCAGTAATACCACCGGTAACGTTTTTGAAGAAATAAATGTATTTTTCTTTAAAATAAATTAAAAAAAAAAAAACTTACCGATGGTATTACTCATACTTCCCTCCCACCTTCCCCACTTGCCTGCTAAGATAGAACTGGCAATAACGGACTCCCGCGAGATTACAAAGGGAGGCTATCTGGAGGATATGGAGGCCACTCGGGGGGGGGGGGGGGGGGGGGGGGGGGGGGGGGGATTGGGTAACTGATTGCTAGACTTATGTCCCTGGTTGTGTAGCAACACACAACAATTTGGAGGCTGAAATTGATGGCTAAGTATGTCTTCCTATCAGTAATACCATCAGTAAGTATTTTTCGAAAACACTTATTTTAAAGAAAAATACATTTTTCATCAAGAGAAAAGAAGACAACAATATGTGCTCTTGAAGAACTTGGTGATGTGTGCAACCATTTTTGGCTCATGTGCAAACCAAAAGCGAGTATGTTCTGGGCCAGTGGTCGTCTACATCTGTCCGGTGTCCGTCCGCCATCGTCCATGGTAAACTTTAACATTGGTATTTTGGGGGAGACTATTCAAGCTACAGTCTTCAAACTTGGCCCAAGGATACTTGTGGCAAAACCTTTCTAAACATACTAATTTCAGTGACCTCTCACAAAGGTCAAGGTCACAGGGGATCAGGAAATGTACCAAAAATAACTGTAGTTTGACATAATTTATTTGTTCTCAAATACTGTTCACAACTTCAAACCCAAACTTAGTACACAGATAGCTGATGGTAAGACCTTTCTATACATACTAATTTGGTTGATCCCTCGGAAAGGTCAAGGGTTAACAAGAACTCGGGGGAGGGGGGGGGGGGGGGGGAATAGGCCCGAAATAGCCATAATTTGACAAAAGATGGTTTTTTTTGCAAATACTGTAAACAACTTCAAACCCAAACTTGCTACAGAGATACCTGATGGTAGGACCTATCTATGCATACTAATTTGGATGACCTTTTGGAAAGATCAAGGGTCACAAGAGCTCAAGAAATAGCCTATTTTGACAAGAAATGTTTTTTCTCAATTACTATTCAGGAAATGTACCAAAAATAGCTGTATTTTGACATAATTTATTTTTTCTCAAATACTATTTACAACTTCAAACCCAAACTTGGTACAGAGATAGCTGATGGTAAGACCTTTCTAAACATACTAATTTGGTTGATCTCTCGGAAAGGTCAAGGGTCCCAAGAACTTGGGGAAATAGGCCTGAAATAGCCATAATTTGACAAAAGATGATTTTTCTCAAATACTGTTCACAACTTCAAACCCACACTTGCTACAGAGATACCTGATGGTAAGACCTATCTATGCATACTAATTTGGATGACCCGTTGGGAAAGGTCAAGGGTCACAAGTGGTCGGCAAATGTGTATAAAATGCCAATTTTTTTTTAATTTATAGAATTGTAGTTATTATCAACATTTTTGCAAACTTTTCAATCAAATTTGGCACAAAGCTGATAAGACCTTTCTATGTATACTAATTTCGTTGACTCATCACAAAGGTCAAGGGTCACAGGGTTTGACAGATGTGTGAAAACTGATTAAATTTTTAGAAAACGTGGATTTTGTTGGTGCAGATGCCATCCCTTATTGTCGCATGTTGGATCAGTCATACACGTGAGCCATAAAGGCTTTGCCTTTCTTGTTATTGAAAAGGTTGGTGATGTTGGTTTTCGGGCCCAGTAGAAGTCTGGTAGACATACGTGAAATATTTGCATTGGCACCTCGGAGTGCTTTCGAGTGAATACGAGGGTAAACTGTTCTCGTCTTCTATAAATGTGTGGTATGTGTTTGTTTACTTGTCTATGTCACTTATGTAGTAGATGTAGCAACAGCAAGTTTGAAAACTGGTCCTGTTACCAATAACTTCTACCGTTGGAAAATAAAGGTTCATTGTTCATTGTTCATTGTAAATTGAATGCTTTGATTTTGCCATATTCAGACAGTTCTTGAATATGTCACATGTTTGCAGGTTTTGCTGTGAGAAGGGCAGTCTTCAAGAAGTTATTGCTTCGTATGGCAGAATTTCCACATCTAGCCCGAGCCAGTGAGTGCTACGGAGGCTAATAGCTTCAAATTTGTACACTGCCATATGCAAGCTACATTATAGTACTTACAGATAAGGATATAGACCAATGGCTTTAGTTCACAGGTAGTGCCAGAATAGCTTGGCGCCTAGAGGCGCCAAGCTATTCTGGCACTACCCTTTAACTATTTTAGTCAAACTTATTTGACACTCCAAGCAGACATCAAGAAACTGGGAACCACCTGGAGTAGAATCGAAGGAGAAGCACAGGACAGGAGTTGCTGGAGGTCTCTTGTCGACGGCCTATACCCGGGTAGGGGTGACAGGCGTAAGTAAGTAAGTTATTTGACACACTGGTGTATTCGGACTGATAAGGGTTAACACATTGTGCCCTTAAGAGAGCAATTCCCAGTTGAGAGCATGCATATGAAGACTACATTACAGTTTAGGAAGTGGTTTAGGTAATGCTTGCTTGCTTACTTAGGCCTGTCACCCCTCCCAGGGTATAGGCTGTCGATGAGAGACCTCCGGCGACTCCTGTCCTGTGCTTCTCCTTTGATTTTACTCCAGGTGGTTCCCAGTCTCTTGATGTCTGCTTGGAGGTCTCGACGCCAGTCGGCCTGCGTCTTTTCCTCTTTCTCTGGGGGTTCCATGACAATGCCTGCCTAGTGATACTGGAAACTGGCTTTCTCAGACTGTGACCAATCCATCCCCATCTTCTTCGCCCAATTTCATTTTCTGCTGTTACCTGCTCTGTTCTCTCCCAGAGTCTGACGTTGCTGATCTTCTCTGGCCAGTGGATTTTCAAGATTCTACTAAGGCAACTGTTTATGAAGATCTGTACTCTGTTGATGTGGTTTTTGTCAACCTCCAAGTCTCTGCTCCATATAGGAGAACTGCTTTTACATTTGAGTTGAAAATCCGGACTTTGGTATGTTGTGACAGCTCTGTGGAACTCCACACTTTTTTCAACTGAAGAAAGGCTGCTCTTGGTTTACCGATTCGTGCTCTGACATCTGCATCAGTGCCGCCTTTTTTGTTGATAATGCTCCCGAGATAGGTGAAGGATAGGTGAAGGACTCTACCTCCTCCAACGGGGTGTCAGCAAGCAAGACTGGTTGCGTTCAGCCTCATTGTCTTTGTTTTCTGTTTGTGGATGGTGAGGCCCACTTGGGACGAGATGTTAGCAAGCCTCGAGGTCTTGTCCTGCATTTGTTGATGAGTGTGGGACAGTAAAGCCAAGTCGTCCGCAAAATCGAGGTCGTCAAGCTGTGTCCACAGTGTCCACTGCATTCCGCTTCTTCTCTGCTCAGTGGTCCTCTTCATGACCCAGTCTATGGCCAGTAGGAAGAGGAACGGAGACAGCAGACACCCCTGCCTGACGCCGGTTCTGACCTGGAGCTCCTTGGTGAACTGCCCTTCGTGGATTACGCGACATGTCATGCCATTGTAGCTGCTCTTGATCAGGCAGACGAGCTTTGTGTGTATACCATAGTGTCATAGGAGTTTCCACAAAGTCTCTCGGTCCACGCTGTCAAATGCTTTCTCATAATCCACAAAGTTGACGTACAGCGGGGAGCTCCACTCAAGAGACTGTTCCACGATGATGCGGAGAGTGGCGATCTGGTCTGTACATGAACGTTTTTTTTTCTGAATCCTGCTTGCTGGTCTCTCAGCTGGGGGTCGACGGAGCTCTTCATTCTCTCCAGGATGATCCTGTTGAAGACCATTCCTGGTACTGACAGCAAGGTGATTCCGGGCACTCGGTTTGTTTGTGGAATGTTTACAGTCGGCTGCAGACTGCATGAAAAAGAAAGTGTTAACAGGAACCCCCAAAAGACAGAACGAATGGTTTGAGTCTGAGTGCGCACAGCTTAAAAAGAAGACGAAGTCCACACTGCGCACCTTTCGTCGGAAGAGAACTGATCACAATCGTCAGCATTTTGTGGAGGTCAGGCGCCAGTATAGGAGGTTACTCACAGACAAAAAACGGGCTCACAAAAAAGCAAAAGCAGAACTGTTAGCAAATCAAATAACTAACTCAAAAGTGTTTTGGAAAGAAATAAATACCTGCTTAGATAAAAAATATAAACAAGCAGCTAGTCAGGCAATTACGAACGATGAATGGTTTAACCATTTCAAAGAGGTGTTCAAATGTGATGAAACCCTGTTAGATGTATCGGAAACCCCCGATATTGGCACCTTACCCGGGATAGAGGAGCTCGATGAACCAATTACGGAAGAGGAGGTGCGATCAGCATTGAGACGCTTAAATGTCGGAAAAGCCAGCGGTGCGGACAGCATAGCAGCAGAGATGCTTAAATCAGCGCCAGAATTATTGATCAGTTTTCTCACAACATACTTTAACACTTTATTTTAAAATGGTACATACCCAAGTATGTGGAAGGAGGCTATAATAATTCCCATTCACAAAAAAGGCGATCGCGAGTCCCCTCCCTCCTTAGCCTGATTGGGAAGTGTTATGCATCCGTCCTTAATGACCGACTGTACTGCTGGCTTGAGGACAACCATAAGATCTCTGAAACACAGGCAGGCTTCAGAAAAGGCTATAGTACAACGGACCATATATTTTCACTGTACGCTGCTACCCAAAAATACTTGAGTAAACCTGCAAAGCTGTATACTTGCTTCGTGGATCTGAAGCGTACCTATGACTCGGTGAGACATTCAACCCTTTTGAGAGCTTTAATGAAATAGGCGCTTCAGGCACCTTTATTAAAGCTGTCATGGCCATGTACGACTCTTTGAAAGCACGTGTACGTGTACGAGATGGTCTTACTGACTGTTTTGACTGTCCCCAGGGTTTAAGACAAGGTTGCGTGGCCAGTACGACATTTTTCTCGCTCGTTATCAACGAGCTAGTTGAACAATTATCTATGGATGAAAAACATGGCATTCAATTGTGGTCAGGACTAGCGGAACTGTTCGTTTTACTTTTTGCCAACGATTTAGTGTTACTTTCATGTTCACCATCTGGTCTGCAAAATCAGATTAATTGTCTAGTTAGTACTTGTTGTAAACTAGGGCTGCAAATCAACTGTGACAAAACTAAAGTCATGGTTTTCAGGAAAGGTGGTTTCCTGAGCAAATGTGAAAAATGGTTTATCGGAAGCGAACAACTTGAAGTAGTAAACAGTTACGTTTATTTAGGTTTTACTTTCACAACCACAATGAGTACCTTCCAGAGCGCAAAACAGCTAGCCGTTGAGGGAAAGAGAGCGACCGCCGATATTATCAGAGCCCTGCGGCGCATTGATGGTATGACAAAAGAAACCTTTTTCAAACTCTTTGATTCAGTCGTACAACCAACACTCTTGTATGCTTCTGAAATATGGGGCCTCCTTCACGACGATAGTCCCACTGAGAAAGTACACCTGTACGCCTGTAAAAGGTTTCTTTCTGTTCCTGTCCAAACTCCCACTGACATGGTATACGGTGAGCTTGGAAGGTACCCACTGTTGGTGAATTGTTGTATGAAAACTATACGTTTTTGGCTTAAGATTATTAAGATGGATACCGATTGTATACCAAAGCAAGCATATATGTTGCTGTCAAATTTAGATAACAACGGAAAGCTAAATTGGGTATCAGAAGTACGAGCCACTTTAGAGAATACAGGATTTAACTTTGTTTGGATGAACCAAGGAGTAGGGAATGAAAGGCGCTTTTTGTCTGAGTTTAAGCAGAGACTTGTCGATGTTGTTCGTCAAGAGTGGTTCGCCGGCCTCGGGGACAGTCAACGTTTTCGGCTGTACAGAACGTATAAGTTTACTCTGGAATCTGAATCATATTTTAAAGATATTCAAATAAAATGTTTCAGAGATACCCTGGTGCGCTTTAGGCTCGGAGTAAGTGATATCCAGACACACAGGAATCGTTTTATTCGAAGCGTTACCGATGGAATGAACGACTGTCCCTTTTGCCCACAAACTATCGAAGACGAAGCGCACGTTGTGTTTTACTGTCAGAAGTATATAGACTTGCGCCCGGATTTTTGGGCAACCGTAGACACTGTGAAAGTGTTTTACTCACTCAGTTGTTATCCTGTGAAAATGCATCTAGAACGAGACAGTTCGCATGGTTCCTTTTTAAATGTTTCAAGAGACGAAAAAGAGAAACAACGATATGTTCCAATGATTGATTGCTTATTTCTGTGTCACGTGATACTGTCTTTTATGAGAACTGTCATTTCAACTTTGAATGTCAATATACCCCAGGTTATGTTCTTGTGGTATTGAACTGATATATGTATACGCTCTCCATGTGAAAATGGCCGAAGTGCCAACATCAATAAAAACTCTTGACTTGACTTGACAGCAAGGTGATTCCTCTGTAGTTGGAACACTTGCTGAGGTCACCTTTCTTGGGAAGCTTGATTAGGTACCCCTCCTTCCAGTCAGCCGGCATCACCTCCTCTTCCCAGATCTTTCCAAACAGTGGATACTGTTGTCTCTAGGTCTGCTTTCAGAGCTTCTGCTGGGATGCCATCTGGCCCTGCTGCTTTGCCGTTCTTCAAAAATGCCACTGCTCTTCTGATCTCTTCCTGGCTGGGTCTGTCACAGCTGATGGGTAGGTCAGTCTCTGCTGGCTGGATGTCTGGGGGGTCGGGTGGGGTGGGTCTGTTCAGTAACTCTTCAAAATACTCGGCCCATCTGTCGAGTTGGTCTGCTCTGTATGCAATTGGCTTGCGGCCTTTGTCTTTTACTGGTCTTGCCTGACAATCTTCTGGTAATGTCGTAGAGCTGTTTCATGTTGCCGCTGCCTGCTGCCTTTTCTGCCTCTGCTGATAGGCTGTCTGTGTAGGCCCTCTTGTCTGCACTGATACTCCTGTTCACTTCGCGGTTGGCTTCCGAGTATTCCTCCTGTGCCCTTGCTTTGGCTGCTCTCGTGCGACTGTTGTTGACAACTGCTTTCTTCTGCTTCCTCACTTCTATCTTCTTCAAGGCCTGTGTTGACAGCCAGTCCTTGTGATGGTGTTTCCTGAACCCTACAATGTCTTTGCAGGTTGAGTTCAGCGCCTCTCTAACTGCCTGTGGTGACCGCCTCCTCTTCGTTTACTAGCTCCTGTAACGCTTGAAACCGGTTGGACAGCACCAGTTTGAACTCTTCTCTCACTCCAGTCTCTCTCAGGAGGCCTACATTATAGCGCGGTCTTCTTCTTGTCTCTGTGCGGCTTTTCTTTAACTTGAGCTTTATTCTTAAGGTAAGCAGACGGTGGTCTGAGGTGACATCTGCTCCCCTCTTCACTCGAACATCTAGAAGGGATCTTCTACATTTCTTGCTAATGCAGATATGGTCTATTTGGTTCTCTGTAGTATGGTCAGGTGAGACCCAAGTTGCTTTGTGTATTCTTCTGTGTGGGAAGATTCTGCCTCCAATGACAAGTCTGTTTAGAGCACAAAAGTCTACAAACCTCTCCCCGTTCTCACTCATCTCCCCTAGTCCCTGTCTCCCCATCACCTCTTCATATCCGGTGTTGTCCTCCCCTATTTTGGCATTAAAATCGTCCTTGATGATGGTGATGTCTCGCTCCGTACATTTGTCCACAGCTTTCTGGAGTCGGTCGTAGAATTCTTATTTCTCTTCCAAGTCGCTGTCATTGGTGGGCGCATAGCACTGGATGACATTGAGTTTAATCTTTTTCCTGGTTCTAAAGGCTGCTGTGATAATTCTTGGCCCCAGAGGTTCCCAGCCCATCAGCGCTCTCTGTGCCACTGGTGACAGCATGAGTGCTACACCTTCTGTATGGGGGGCATTCTCTTCTTCATGACCTGAATACAGAATCATCTCCCCACTTAACAGCCTTTTCTGCCCAGACTGTGTCCATCTGGATTCACTGATGCCTAGCAGGGAAAGTTTGTACTTTTGCATTTCCGCTGCTATCTGGGCGGCCTTGCCGCTCTGGTACATGGTCTTGACATTCCATGTGCCCATGATTGTGTCCCTGGATAGAGAGAGGCGGCTCGGTCCTGTGGCATCCGAAGACTTCCGGCTTTCGCCACACGTCATAAATCTTCTGGTAGAAGAACCTTCCTCCTCCAGGAAAGGAATTGCTGTTTGTCTATTTGTCGGCGTTTCTGTAGTTATTTCGTTATTTGCAGGGTGGGGAAGCTAACCCCACGCCCAACCCCCTTACTAGGAGGACCAGGGGTTTTCTGTCGGGGTCTCCTTCCCTTAAACCATGTTGGTTCATGGCACCTTATTTCATTCGGTGCACCCCTCTTGCGAGAGACCCCCTATCCACCACCCAGGGGACGTGCCTCAACGCCATATGGTCCCAGCGCGAGGGGTTTAGGTAATGGATCGACCATTATTGATCAAGGGTGGTGCAGGAATAGCTTGGCGGGAAATGGGTGACCATTACAGTTCAAGGGTAGTGCCATATTAGCTTGGCGCCAAGCTAACCTGACACTACCCTTCAACTATTATGTACAGTTCATCCTCACCTGTAGAATTGACTTTTCTCATTGTTTTTGGTTGGTTCTGGCTGAAGTGGAGTGCTGATAAACAGCTGACATTGTTTAATTCTGTGATTTGTAACAAGTATGAACTAACAAAGGAAGTGACCTTACTAGTTTCATCAATGTTTCTCAGTCATCGTGAAATCAGACTGTTACATGATGATCTTTAACCTATTACATCATGAGGCTGATTTTTAAAAAAAATTGCTTATTGTCCTATGAAGGCTACTTTACAGATTTGGAGATAGATCAACCGTTTTAGTTCAAGAGTGGTGCAGAATTGCTTGGCAAAAAACTATTCTGGCACCACTCTTGAACTATCAAATTTATTTCAAGCAATGGGTGTTTCAGGATGAAAAGGGTTAAAATAACACATTCATTGTGATGCAGACAGTGCAGTCAAGATTAAGTGCAACTTTTTTCCTGCTAGAATGTTTTCCGTTGGCCTGCCGACTGCGGAATCGGAGAGGCCTCCGCCGAATTTGCTACGCATGCCGAGCCTGGGGGAGACGGACAGTATGTCCAACACAGACACAGAATCCTTCACAGACACATCCTCAGTCTTTGTGGAAGGTACGTCATGTCAGGCCTTTTGTATATGGGTGGTTGCCGCAGCTTTCGTGGTAGGCATCTAGGGATGACAAACCATACAGTGGTTGGTTGTTCTGGTGCATTTTGTTGTTTACAAAGTTTATTTTGTGTTGCTGTTTTGGATTTGTGTTTCATTGAAAAATTATTATTATTAATATTAGTGCAGTGTACAACTAGCCATTACTTGATGGCTGTACATGTTTTAAATGTTGTATCAGCACGAACTATTGTTCTTTAGGGTAAATCAAAGGAAAAACGTTTTAACAAAAAAGTATTTGAGGTAAAAACGCTTTAACAAAACACATGAGGTGCCCAGCCCAGTGGGATTTGAAAGTTGAGCACATTGTAGCGCAAGATGGTCCCAGTGTGCAAAAGCCATCGGGTGACATTGGCCCAATGGCCTTTTGTGCGTTAGGGTGTATCTTACATTTACACACAAGACATGTATCTGGAGTACACTTTAACAAAAGACGCTGTTCTTGGAACACAGTTTCCTACAAAGCATGCGGCAGGGATTGTTTGGGTGCTGATCTATGATTTTGGACCTCATGGCTTCAGAGGTGTATGGCTAGTATGGCTGACAGTACATGCAGGACTGCGGTGTGTTGCAGAAGAGAAGGAGGAAAATGTGGTGCCAGAAACTGTGGAGATCAAACCAGCAGTGTATCCGCCGTTGAAGAGGCTCACAGTCGGTAAGATACCTTTTGTATTGGAGGCAGTATCTAGTATCGGCAACCTCCTCAGAATAATATGGTCTTAACACTTTCTACCCCAGGACTGGAATCTCCCAGTTTTGAAGTTGCCCTCTGAAGGACTGCATTACAATTCTAGAGACAGATCGAGCTTGATAGTTCAAGGGTGGTGTCATGATAGCTTGGCGCCTATGGGCGCCAAGCTATTCTGGTACCACCCTTGAACTATCATGCTCAATCCATGTCTTGCTGTGGTGTGTCGGGGTTGAATGAGTTAAAAGACAGGTGCTCTCCTAAGAAAAGTATTACAGATGGGTACAGCCACCAAAATGATGGTATTTAACCCTTTTAGCCCCAAGGTCCCATTTTTTCAAATTTTGGGGGTGTTGCTTCACAACTATGTACCAGTTATAGGAAATGGATTGATCATGATAATTCAAGGGTAGTGCCAGATGAGCTTGGTGCCTGAAGGCGCCACCTCATCTGGTACTACCCTTGAATTGTCACGATCAATCCATCTCCTGCTGCAGGGTCCCAGGACTAAATGGGTTAATGACAGGTGCTCTCTTGCAAGGGAGGTTGCTATGTTAGTGCAAGGGTGGTACCATGTTAGCCAAGCATCTCTATGCCAAGTGCCCAGCTATTCTGAATCAAGGTTAGTGCCATGAGCCTGGGAATGTGCAACCTAATCTGGAACCACCCTCCACCTGTTATTGTCAATCATGTCATAGGGGCCATGTCATAGGCACATCCATTGAGCTGTTATTGTCAATCATAGGGGCCAAATCTGGCACTATCATTGAGCTGTTATTGCCAGTCACAGGGGCCAAGATTGCTGGGGACTATCCTTGACCTGTTATGGCTTATAATCTTCATCTGTGTAAGGCTGAGTGTTTTCTGTTGTTTTTTTTTTTTTTGAAAGCCCCTGTGTGCATGCAGGTAACTGGTATTTTTAAGTGTACATTGACTGCATGTACATCTGGATTAAACTTTGTTTCTCTCCGTGGGTACAGGTCACTGTGAAAAGGTGATGGTGACCCACATCCGCACTCCTGCCCAGTTTTATGTGCAGCTGCACTCTCAGGCTGCAGACCTCACCTCTCTGTCACGGCAGATCAACAATTACTGTCGCACCACTTCCAAAAAAGACATCCCAGAGACTCTCAGTGAAGGTGTGCATTGTAATTTTGATTTCAAGATTTTGTTTCCATTACAGTGCCAGCTTGAGAAGATGGACCAGCTTTGATAGTGTGCTAAAAATATTGAGCTTCAGGTTGACACTGGTCATGTCCAGCTGTGAGTGGTTGTCCTTTGAGGACAATTGTGGTGATGGGTGTAACCCTTTCGCTACCGAGAAAAATTGAACACAATCCAACTGCAAGAGATACAGATCCTCGCAGTTGCGTGGGCTCATGAGGATCTTTGCCTCTTTCTGATGACAGTTGATATATGCATGTTCTTTTGACAGCTGAAGATCTTTGATGTTGAATGAACAATGATTTCAAGAACACAGTCTGCATCCACTAGCAGGGAAGGGGTTAAGGGTGGATTTGCTAAGTTAACCACTTGGTCAGGTACAAAGCTATTTAGGCATTACCCTGTTTGTTATTTCAAAACACTTACCGATGGCATTACTATTAGGAAGGTACACTTAGCTTACCAATTTCAGCCTAAGCATCTGTTGTGTACCCTACACAACCAGGGAGGAGACTCCAGGGAGTTGTTACCAAGAAACGCTGAGTGGCCTCCCTTGTCTCCCTATCCGGTCACGTGCCTGACCATATCCCACCAGTCTTTGCGCTTAGCTCACCGTGACCGGTTGGTTTCAGCCTCGTGGTGCTCCGGCTGTGTATGGTGGGATTACTGTGTTGGTGTTGTGCGTTGGATTACCTAAGAAGTGGTTTCTTACCCTTGGATACTTAACCCTTGGTTCTCACAGCTCTCCACGCCTGGCATGGTTTGGCTGGAGTTCTTTTTGGGGGCAATAACGAAACAACAGGACAGACGGGGGACACTACACACGTGGTTGTTTGGGCGACCTCGCGCTATCACCGGCGCATATGTCTGCTCTCTGTTGCAGTGCTCAGGTGATGACCTGCTCCCACTGCGGGGATTTTCAGTGGCCTATGAACACCCACGATGTCCGCCTCCCATGTTCGGGCTGTGCTTTGGGCCGGGTGTGTGAAGCCTGCGCCCCGTGGACTGAGGAGCGTTGGTCCCAGCAGTGGGCATTCTATATGAGGGAGTGACTGTCCCGTGCTCAGCCCTCCCCCCACCAGCGCCGTCCGACCCCCCCCCCCCCCCCCCCCCCCCCCCCCAGGTCTCCTCCGGCACAATGCCCCTGACATCATGGGAGATGCTGAGCCGGTCTTCGCACTCTGTGACTCGTTGGGACCGGCATCGCCCACGTGTCTCCCCCCCCCACCCCCTCCCCTGCGCGGGGTTTCCCTTTGGTCGTCGGAGCAAGTTCTGTGAGCGTCAGGACCGCCTTCCTCCGGATCGTCGCGCCACTCTCCTCGACAGATGGCCCCCACGGACGCCGCCAAGGTCCTGAGTTTGCGACCTGTAGCGGCGAGACATTCTGCTCAGTCACTGTGCCTCACTCCCCGCATCACTCCCCACGTCATTCCCCGCGTCGTTGAAGACGCAGCTGCAGCAGGCGCCGCTTGGTGGACCTCTGCTTTTCGGGGACACCTGCAGGCGGTCAAGGAGGTGTCCAAGGACATCTGGCCCAGAGCTCCCGCCGCCTCGACCTCGCGCTTTCAGGCTGCCCGCAAGGCCGTGGGTTGTGCCCTGCAGACCTCCAGACCCGTCTTCTGCCCTACAAGAGGCCCCCGCGGCTACTACTGCCCCCCCCCCCCCTCCCCCCAACGGTCAGGCACGTGACCGGATATGGAGGCAAGGGAGGCCACTCAGGGTTTCTTGGTAACGACTGTTGTGTAGGGTACACTATGGATGCTTAGGCTGAAATCGGTAAGCTAAGTGTACCTTACTAATAGTAATGCCATCGGTAAGTATTTTTCGAAAAAATACATTTTAGAGAAAAATACATTTTGTCTACTGTATTGAAAATATGGTAGGCTTTGAAATGGGGCTGGTCGGAGTGCATTCCGGAGCATGCACATGCCGTTTTTGGCATGTGGGGCAGAAATTCTGGCAAAGATGTAACAAGATAAAAATGTCTTCACATCCAGCTATGCAAATCATGCTAGAGAACGTCTTTTGGGCACCAAAGCGCCATGTGTGTGACAGCGACTAGAGCCCGCTTTTGAGGACGGACAACTTGAAATTTTTGGATATTGTCCCTAAAAGAATTATCTCGAGACCTTTTTTTAAATTTTGGGATTAAGATGTTCATTGGCGAGAAAAGGATCAGCATAATAAGCCTAAAAATATGAACAACTCTGAATGTTCCTAAAAGATAAAGGCATCTGAGCTCCAAACAAGACAGTAGACTTTGGGATGAAATTAACTGTTATTGTGAGTCCGTCCATCTGCGACTTGTACATACCTAGTGCTTAACCTATTCACTGCCAGTAAGCAGGCTTAGATTGTGCTTCTGAAATCTTTGTTAACCCTTTTAGCCCCAAGGTCCCATTTCTCAGATTTTGAAGGTGTTGCCTAATGACTGTACCAGTTGCAGGAGATGGATTGACCATGATAATTCAAGGGTAAGTGCCAGATTAGTTTGGTGCATGAAGCATCAAACTAATCTGGCACTACCCTTGAATTATCATGGTCAATCCATCTCGTGCTGTAGGGACTAGAGGCTGAATGGGTTAATAAGTGCCATAGAACCCCGTGCACATGGATACAAGATGTCAGCAAGAGGCATTCGGCCTCATAAGCCCCCCCCCCCCTACTTTCTGCAACTGCGGAGGCTGATTAGGGTCTGTGTCTCTTGCAGTTGGATTGTGTTCTGTTTTTCTTGGCAGTGTTAACCCATCCACCCCTGACGCAGGTGCTGCAACAGGATGGGGACCGTCCATGATAGTTCAAAGGCTGGTGCCAGAATATCTTGGTGCCTGTAGCCGCCAAGCTATTCTAGCACCACCCTTGAACTACCATGGGTGAGCTGTCTCTTGAACAGTAATATATTCTCTAGAGAACAACTCTCATATATAGGAATGGAGAACTTAGCGGACAATGGGTTAATCTGTGATTCTAGAGTGAGCTGTCTTGCTGTGGAGATGAAAGTGAAGTGAACTGTTGGGTTGTGTATTATTTTGATGTTACTTTTCATCCGCACCCTAAAGAAGACAGAGGAGTAACAAAGCATCTTGAATCTTGGGATTATGTTTAACAGCAAAAGATACATGTATCATCGGGCAAGAATCACCTGCTTATGGCTCGTGAAGTAAATTTCCTCACTAGCTTACACCTCGTTAAATAAACTCACTTTTGAAAAGCAAGTCTATTTAATGAGCCACATGCCAGTGACTTTGTTCTCTCAGGTCGGATGTTACGTTTGTTCTTTATACAGGTGACATAGTCCTGGCCCAATACTCTAATGACAAGGTGTGGTACAGGGCGCGTGTGACGGAAGTCATGGACTCAGAAAGCTCAGGCAACATGTCTGTCGAGGTCATGTTCATTGACTATGGAAACTCAGAAGTGACCTCACAGCAAAAGTAAGTATGGTACAAATTATGCATATTTGTGTATGTTTGAGCAAGATAGATAAATGATTTTAATGCCCCTTTGACCTAAATGTTGCATCATTACATTGCTATCTCATCCTCTTCAATAGACTGTGGTATTCAAACAATGAAATGTTGGATACTGTTCCTTTTACCCTTTGACTGCTACTGATGGTGCCAATGACTTGTGTGTGACAGAAATCTAAGCCAAGTTTTGTGTTTTTGTATGTCTTAAATTGTTCTGATTAACCCTTTTTATCATGATACACCCACTGCTCGAAATAAAGTTGACTTTGATAGTTCAGTGGTGGTGCCAGAATAGCTTGGTGCCTGTGGCACCAAGCTATTCTGGCACCAGCCTTGAATTAACACGTTTGATCTATCTCCTAGTCTGTAATGTAACCATCATTGGACAATAAGCATTAAAAAAAAAAAAAAAAAAATCAGCCTCAGGAAGTAATGGGCTCTGTTTTTTGTTTTGAACAAAATCTTTTTTGTGTATTTCAGAATCCGTAACATTCAGAAAAAGTTTGTGAAAACGCCAGCCTTTGTTCATGAGGGTGCTCTGTTTGACATCGTTCCATTTGATGAGGTATTCACCTATGCTTTGCCCATTTTGACTGTCTATGTCTTCATTTTATATTTGTTTTAGTTCTGCAACAGTAGTCAGAAATAAAAAGAAAAGAACACAGCTCCATCAGTTTTCAGTGTGGATGCAATGAAAAAAACCAAACCTCATTCAACAGTGTACTTGCTCAACTTAACCCTTTTAGCCCCAAGGTCCCATTTCTCAAATTGTGAAGGTGTTGCCTAACAACTATGTACCAGTTGTAGGAGACGGATTGATCATGATAATTGAAGGGTAGTGCCAGATGAGCTTGGCGCCTTCAGATGTCAAGCTCATCTGGCACTACCCTAGAATTATCATGATCAATCCATCTCCAGCAGCAGGGTCCTGGGGACATAAGGGTTAAAGTTGACAGCAATAATGCAGTTGTTGTCAATCACAGGGCTGAGTATAAAAAGCTGCATCTGTTTTGTTTGCAGCAAGAAGGATGGTCTCCAGAAGCTGTACAGACCATGTTCGAGATGACCAACAGCAAGCCAATGATTATGACGGTCAGTAGTGGGGAATTTAACACATTAATTTTGTTTCTTCAAAAACGTTACCGATGGTATTACTGATAGGAAGACATACTTAGCCTGTCAATTTCAGCCTCCAAAATTGTTGCGTGTTGCTACACAAGCAGGGACGTAACTCTAGCAAGCAGCTACCCAATCCCCTGAGTGGCCTCCCTATCCTCTGGATAGCCTCCCTTCTCAATCTCGCGAGAGTGTTCATTATTACCAGTTCTATACTTAGCTGCCATTTTGTTTAGATCCTTCTTTATCAGTCTCCCCGTTACCATCATCTTCTTTGTCCATCTTTAGGCCTTGTTTGTCTTAACATGGCCAGGTAAGGCCTCGGACATTGCCTCACTCGACGATTGTGGCGAATTGGGGCAATTTCCGTGGATTTGTGGCGTTTTGACATTCGTTTCAACTTCGTCTTTGATTGTCTGTTATAACGGTCGTCTGCTCGTTTACATAGCCTCTGGGCTACGCGCGTTTCCTTTACACTCTGTTCACTGTTGCAGTTTTCTTCTTAAAACGTGCCCCACCTGTAAAAATTTCCAGTGGCCTAGTGATTTACATCCGTGCTGCCTGCCTTGCTCGGGATGTGCGTTGGACCACACGTGTGGTCTTTGTGCTTCATGGGAAGAAGATCGCTGGTCCGAAATGTGGAAGTTCTACCGTCGTCAACGCCCCGTGCACTCCAAAGCGCCTCTTTGCCCAATCACCACCAGCTCTACCGCTATCGGTGTTTCTTCTCGCCTCTCACGGTCTTCGGCTCCCAGTCCCATTCCATCACAGCAATCCCGATCTTCTGTGCCGGGACCCTTGCAGCTCTTTGCCACTCAAGCGCGGGTATCGGACACCGTCCCTCCCTCTGTGGGTGGTTTTACACCAGGTGAGAATTTACGCCCCCGCTCCCATGAGCGTATTTCGCAGCCAGCCCCGCAGACTCGGCCTTCTAAGACAGGTCTCCAACGGAGGCAACCCCATCATTTTGGGGGGAGGAGACTTCGACCATCGGCAGTCCCTGGCGCGTGCCCTCTCCAGCCAGACGTGACTTTGCCTAATTGCACTTTTCCGCCGCAACTTCAACAATTGTCGTCACATCACGACTTGTTGCTCGGCGCTTCGGCTCAACCACTGTCTCCTAGCGCCCTGGCTAAAAGCCAGTCACCGCGCACTCGTGTCACACTTGGTACATCCTCTCGGCGTGTTTCTCACCCCTCCTGTCGGTTTTATTCTCCTTCGTTGTTTCCTTTTGCAGACGTTTCCCTTTGGGATCCTACACCTCCTTCCGTCCCCTGTCGCCGTGATCCCTGCACTTCTCCTGCCTCCCGTCGCTCGCGACACTCTCTCGATGATGGGTGGATCGCCTTCGCACCGAACGGCTTTCGCCGTCCTGTCGCCGCCACCTTCATCGTGCTCCAGAGAGGGGACAGTCCCGGTCCCGTTCCCGTTCTCCTGCTCTACGGAGACGGGTCCCTCGCAGCGACTTCCCCCTCTCCCTCGGGGGATGAGACACCGGCCCTGGCGCAGTTACCGACCAGCCAGGTGTGACCTTGCCCACCTGCACCTTTGTGCCTCAGCGTCGCCTTAGGTCGTCACATCACGACTCTTTACACGGCGCTGCGGGGCTTCATGTGTCTCCTTCCGCCCCGGCTCGGAGCCAGTCACCCCACGTCCATCGATCGGACGATCAGCCCTCTCGGCGACGATCTCTCCACTCTTGTCCGATGGCTTCACCCTGGTCTCCTTCCCCCAGGGACATTCACTTGCATGGTCGCTCTCGGAATGGGACGGAACATGGCCACCATGTTCCTTATCGGACGGGTTGATTTGCGTCCGACCGTTCCGCCTTCCCCTCTGTGCCACAGCTGAGATCTTTGTGTCCCGGGACGGGAACGGTCCCGTTCACGGGTTTCTTCCCGCCACGGTGCGCACCGCCGACCACTTCATGAGAACAAACGACACAGTCCCTCCCCTGTGAGGCGTCGGTCTTCTCCTTTTTCATCTTTCACAACCAGCCCCGTGCACCCGGCCTTTGAAGACGGGTCTCTCGCGGAGGTACCCCCATCTCCCTCGGGGGAGGAGACATCGGCCCCTGGCTGTCCCTGGCGCGGCTCCAGGCCAGCCAGGCGTGATATTACATATTTTCGTCTTTACGCCACCGCGTCGCCATGTCGTCACATCACGACTTGTTGCTCGGCACCTTGGGGCTCCCACTGTCTCCTTGCTCCCTGGCTGGAAGCCAGTCTCCGCGCACACGTATTACATAGGGTACGTCCTTTAGGCATCCGTCTCACCACTCAGGTCGGATAGCCCTCCTCAGGACATAACCCTTCCGGGTCATAACACATGCGGACCAGCTGCCGCCGTGATCCCCGCACTTTTCTCCCGCCTTCCATCCCGTCTTACACCAAGAGCTCCGACCCGCATCTGCCGGCCAGGAATGGGCCTATACGTGCCTCGCCTCCTATGGATAACAGGCTTGCGAGCTCGGTCCCCCCTCATATGAGAATGACATTTTAACCGTGGTCCTGAAATTTTAACCCTTTCTTATTATATTGTATGAATAAAGGTCTCCCCACTGCATAGGACCGTTGTTGTTGGTTCTTACTCTCATTTTACTCAATTTTTCACCTCGCTGCGTCTGGTAGACCTTGGGCCAAGCGCAATATTAGATTGCTACACCTTTCCCACCTTATCGATTGGTACATACTATAGGCCCTGATCCTCGAACTGAAATATAGCAAAAGAACCCCCCCCCCCCCCCCAAAAAAAAAAAAAAAAATAAATAAAATAAATAAATAAATAAAATAAAATAAAATTTAAAAAAAAAAAAATAATGATTCATACATATTTTCCTCTTTCCGGTTAGTGAGACCTTGTAGCATTACTGCTATAGTACAACCCACAGTTCACCAGCTAGTCCCTGATCATCTCTGATGCCATAGGGACATTAAAAATTAACTAATAAACGAACGTCCCCCCTCAAGGTCTTTCTTGGGTCTTGTGCTCGCCTCTATGAATCGGAGTAGCCGGCGGCAGACGTGGGGGAACAACCATAGGCGACAACAGCTATCTTTTTCCGTATGCCGGTCAGCCAACGGCCGTACCGCGTTGAATACACCGGTTTTTGTCTGGATTTGGATTTCAAGATATTACAAGAGCTCTCCGTGCCGCGGTCAGGCCCATGGATTTCGCTGTCAGTCTCGATCTGGCCGATGCATGCCTCCATGTGCTCATGCATCCTTCGGCTCGCTGTTATCTGCGCTTTGCCTTCCGCGGGGTGGTTTATCAGTTCCGGGCCATGCCATTCGGTCTAAACATCAGTCCCTGGGTCTTCACCAGGATCATGCATGCAGTGGTCGCACACGCTCGGCTGTCCTCTCTCAGTCCGACCTCGCACTACCTCGACGATCTGCTGCTCCGAAATCAGGTCGAGTCCCGCTTGTACACCGACAGGGACGCGCTACTCTTCCTTCTTCACCATCTTGGCTTTATTCATCTGGGTATGGATTTTCGGATCGACTTGAACCTGGTACGACTTCCTCAGGCGCTGATTGAGAAGTTGGCGACTTTGGCTCTGCAGATGTATCGTGCCACGGCTGCTCCAGCGCGGATGTGGTTGAAGTTGTTAGGCCTCATGAGCGCTGCCGCGGACTTACTTCCTCTCGGTCGGCTCTACTCACGACCGCTTCAACTTCATCTACTTCTCCTTTGGCGACCGTCTTCGGGGGATTTAGAAGCCCACATACCTGTGTCTTCCCTGGTCCGTCCATATCTCCTCTGGTGGACAGACCCCTCTTGGTTGGCGTCAGGAGTTCCCCTAGCATCCCCGCTACCCTACCTGTCGATCTGCATGGATGCCAGTCTCTCTGGTTGGGGGTCGCTCCTCCTCCCGGACTTCCACGAGACAGCGGGCCTTTGGCCACCGGATGTAGTGGGCTAGCACATCAACTGGTTGGAGTTGAAGGCGGTTTGGCTCGCTCTCATCGCCTGGGAGACACACGTGTCACACCAGGCGGTCTTAGTCCTCTCCGACAACTCGACTGTTGTGGTGTATATTTAGAAGCAGGGCGGGACGCGTTCTCCCTCTCTGTGCATCCTTCTGTTCCAGCTCCTTGTGTGGTGCCGGGATCAGGACATCTTACTGCGGGCGCGTCACATTCTGGGACGGCTGAATGTGCTGGCGGATTCTCTGTCCCATCAAACCAACTTCTCCATTCCAAGTGGACTCTCCATCTCGACCTTTTTCGCATGATTTGTGTCCACTGGGAGACACCCATGATTGACCTCTTCGCGACGCGGTGTAATGCACAACTTCCCCTCTTCGTCTCTCCATTCCCCGACCCGCTTGCGTGGGCAGTAGACGCTCTCTCCATTCCTTGGGAGGGTCTCCTGGCCTACGCGTACCCTCCCTCGGTACTGCTACCCAAGATTCTCCTCAAGCTCCGAGGCTGCAACACAGTGCTGTTCTTGGTTGCCCCATTCTCTTGGAACAAGAGCTGGACCACAGATCTCCTGAGTTTCGCCACGGATCCACCGCTCCGGCTTCCAATGCTGCACACGCTGCTGAAGCAGCCTCGACGAGATCTTTTTCACCCTTGCCCGGAGAACCTTCTCTTTCCCGCCTGGAGGTTGTGCGGCGTGCCTTCACAGTGCGAGGTTTCTCGGATGCAGCGGTGGCGGCTATTGCTTCAGCTCAACGCCCTTCCACCAGGAAGGTTTATGAGGGAAAATGGAGGGTTTTCCAGTCTTGGTGCGGTACTCGACACCTTTCCCCCACCGCTTTGACTATGCCTCAGCTAGCTGAATTCTTTCTGTGGCTCTTACAGGATCAGTCCCTGGCGCCCATCACCCTTTGGGGATATCTTTCTATGGTGGCTGATACGTAGCGCCATTTGGGACTTCCAGATCCCGGTTTTTGCAAAGATCTTGCCGACCTTATGGCTCATTTTGACCTTCAGTGACCTGTGATGCGCTCCCTACTGCCTCGATGGGATCTCGCGTGGGTATTAACATGGCTGAACACTGCTCGTTTTGAACCCCTGCACTTAGCGCGGTTCTCTGACTTGGACTCGAAAAACGTGCTTCTTGCTGGCTCTAGCCACTGCCTCTTGCGTGAGTGAACTTCACGCTATCTCAGTACACCCATCTTGCCAGCAACTCCGGGCCGACGGCTCTGTCCAACTCCTCACTAGTCCTTCCTTTTTGGCCAAGAACAGGCTCCCTTCAGCCGCCCCTCAACCAATCACTATTCGTCCACTGCGGGCCCCACATACACTCCCGGACGTACGCCAACAAGACCCGGTCAGGGCGTTAAAAATTTACCTCCGCCGGTCGAAACCCCTACGGCAAGGACGTTTATGCCTCTTCCTGCCCTTATCTCCGGGCAGGAACGATATTTCTGCTCAGACGATATCCGCTTGGCTGCGCAGAATCATCAGATCTGCTTACGGAGACCTCTCGACGCAGGGAGCACAGAGGTTGCAGATTCGAGCTCACGAAGTCCGGGCTGTCTCCACGAGCGTCGCGTTCGACCGCAACTGCACTGTGAGGGACATTGTGGCGGCTGTGGGCTGGAGTGCCACATCTACTTTCACCCGTTTTTACTTCCGTGACCTGTCCGGCCAAAGACAAAACCTGGCACTAGTGGGGGACATTGTGGCGGCTCAACACTCCCTCCCGGCGCTGGATGCGCCATAGATAATACTTAACTGAAATTGTCGGGAGTGTGCCTTTGCAAGGGACCTAGCTAAGCAGTTACCCCCAGGTGAGTTTTGGGTCGACACTCTCCTCCTCTTCGCCATTCTTCCTATCAGTAATACCATCGGTAACGTTTTTGAAGAAACAAATGTATTTTTCTTTAAAATAAATTTTTGTTCGAAAAATACTTACCGATGGTATTACTCACATTTCCCTCCCACCTTCCCCGCTTGCCATCTGTCTGCTAAGATAGAACTGGTAGTAACAGACTCTCCTGAGATTGAGAAGGGAGGCTATCTGGAGGATAGGGAGGCCACTCAGGGGATTGGGTAGCTGCTTGCTAGAGTTACTTCCCTGGTTGTGTAGCAACACACAACAATTTTGGAGGCTGAAATTGACAGGCTAAGTATGTCTTCCTATCAGTAATACCATCGGTAAGTATTTTTCAAAAAAATTTATTTTAAAGAAAAATACATTTTAAGTTGGGAGGTGGTCTTGGAAGAGTTCTTTGTGGTTCAGCAGACAGACTGATCAAGATATTTCAAGGATGGTGCCAGAATAGCTTGGCGCCTGCAGGGGCAAAATATTTGGCACCACCCTTGACCTGTCATGGTCGTTTCATCTTGCATAGTATTTTGTTAGGGCAGACTTGGATTTAACCGTTTGACTGTACAAGAATCATCGTGATAAAAACTGATACTGACAACCAAAGGGTTAATATGAAACAAATTTGTGGTCAGTGTAATGAAGGATGTTCTCACTTTCATTGTATGGTATCCTGCCAGTTACAGGGAGCTCAGTGGATTCTTTGCCTCTCACTGGTGAATTTGTCTCCATTTCTCTGAACAGATTTAGTGAAATCATCTGGGACAGAGGGGATTTGAAATACAGGTCTATCTTAGTATGATGCAGCGCTAAAGTCAGACTTCTTTATTTGCTTTAGTGGTAATGTGGTTCTGAATTCACATTGTCAAGGAAAAGAAAACACTAGTAAGGATAGTGGGAGCCGGAGGCCTCACCACTTTATACATGATTTTGCATTGTACTGAATCTGACCTTTAATGTTGTGTGCAGGTGGTGAACACTGTGGGAGGGGTGCTGCAGGTGGATCTTAGTCGGCCGGAGAGCGATCGACATTGTTTGGATGACCGGCCAGTTTCTGTCCGTGACAGTCTCGTCTTTCTCGAGATGGCCGTCTTCCAAACTGGCTCCCATCTGACAGATGCTTCATGTGAGTGTGTGTGTGTGTGTGTGTGTGCATGTATGAGTGCGTGTGTGTGTGTGTTATGACAAATTGTATTTGTATGGGTATACATTTCAAAATAATAGCAGTCTGTAGTGGCTCGTAGCAAGGGTTATATATTCATCTTGTTCAGTTCATGATACGTCACGTTCATCATATTCAGTTTATATTATGCTTAGGACGCAGTTAAAAGATGTGAGCAATAAGGTCACGCTTTCTTACTTTTTGAGAAAACAGTCACGGCTGGGGCAAAGGCAAAGTCTGCGGGGGCTCATGAGGTACTTTGCCTCTTGCGGATAGGGGCTCATGAGACTCCTCGCCTCTTGCTGTTCGATTTCTTATTTGTGCTTTTCTTGGATTGATGGGTTTGTTTGATGTTGCATTTGCTCTCCTTTCAAAGTCATAATTTTGCATCCACAGGCATTGATGCGGCAAGGTGTATGTGATTAGCTTTATCAGTAGCTTTCAAATCACACACTCTGGTACGGGCTCCGTTCCTATCCGTACTTTAATACTGCTGCAGCTGCTGCTGATGATTGGGTACTTCTAGCGGGCTGAAAACATCTATGCTGATCATGTTTGTAGGTTTTGGAGGTTAACCATTTGGCTGACAGTCGTACATTTTGTTGAGGTGATTTCTGCCTGTGGCTGTCGCTTGCACATTTGTTTCTTCAAAAACGTTACTGATGGTATTACTGATAGGAAGACATACTTAGCCTGACAATTTCAGTCTCCAAAATTGTTGTGTGTTGCTACACAACCAGGGACGTAACTCTATCAAGCAGCTACCCAATCTCCTGAGTGGCCTCCTTATCCTCTGGATAGCCTCCTTTCTCAATCTCGCGAGAGTTCTTTTTAACCAGTTATATACTTAGCTGCCATTTTGTTTGGTTCGGTTATTTCGGTCTCCGTGTTTCCTCGTCTTCTTCATTCTTTATTGTCGGTTTCGATCTTCTCCCGATGGCCGGGTAAGGCCTCGGACATTGTCAAGCCCGGCAATTACAGCTTACTGGGGCAATTTCCATGGAATTATGGCATTTTGGCCTTTCTTTTCGACTTCGTCTCTGTCGGTCGGTTGCAACAGTCGTGTACTCGACTTCGTGGCTCCGAGTCCCGCGCGATTATCCTTTGTTTACATGATTTGTTGCAGTAACCAACTCCGCACTTGTCCCACCTGCAGCGACTTCCAGTGGCCGACGGATTTACATCTTAGATGCCTTCCCTGTTCGGGCTGCGCTTCTGATAACACCTGCGCTACGTGCTCCGTCAGGGAAAAAAGCCGTTGGTCTCAGATGTGGAGTTTTTATCGTCGCAAACGCCCCATTCCTTCTTCTGCGGCTCTGGTTCCACCAGCCCCTCCCAACTCGGCCGCATTTGCTGGTTCATCCAGGCACTCTCGGTCCCCAGACTCTGTTCGCTCACTGCACTCCCGTTCACAGGTGATGGGACTTGCGGTTATCCGCTCCTATCCCCCCGGCCAAGGCGACGGACGCTGTCCCTTCTGCTGTGGGTCGTTAGTGCTTTTCAGATCCATTACATTATCGCTCTATGGAGTGCCGTTTACTATCCATCCTGCGCACCCGCTCTACGGAGACGGGTCACTCGTGGCGATTATCCATCCCGTGCACCCGCTCTACGGAGATGGGTCACTTGCGGCGACTATCCGTCCTGCGCACCCGCTTTACGGGGACGGGTCACTCGCGGCGACTATCCGTCCCGCGCACCCGCTCTACGGAGATGGGTCCCTTGCAGCGACTTCCCCCTCTCCTTCAGGGGATGGGACACAGGCACCTGATAGACCCTGCGGCGGTTGCCGATCAGCCTGGTGTGGCCTTGCCCACCTGCACCTTTCCGCCTCAGCGTCGCCATAGGTCGTCACACCATGACTCGTTGCACGGCGCGGCGGGGATTCAGGTGTCCCCTTGCGCACTGGCGCGGAGCCGGTCACCGCACTAATATTGATCAGACGAGCATACCTCTCGGCGCCGATCTCGCCGCTCTCGTCTGCTAGATTCACTTTCCTCCCAGGACGTTCACTCTCGTGGTCGCCCTCGGAAACGGACAGAATTTGACCACTCTGTTCCTAGCGATTTGTCGGTTGCGTGTCGGCCGCGATGCTCACCCGTCGGACTGGTTGATTTAATTCCTCCTGTTCTGCCTTCCCCTCTGCGCCACCGCCGAGATCTTATTGTCCCGGGACGGGAGCGGTCCCGTTCGCGGGTTTCTTCACGCCCCGTTACGCAAAGTCGACTGCTTCCGGAGAACAGACCCCTCAGTCCCTCCCCTGGGAGGTGTCGATCTTCTCCCTTTTCACCTTCTGCTTCCTCCGGGGACAGTCCACGCACTAGGTGACGTTTGCGTGGTCCATCCTCACCCACCCTTCAGCGGAGTCCTTTGGTCGTTCCCCGTCATGTGGACAGTCGTACGGCTATCTTATGTCACTCGCTCTCCGATATTCCGCATAATCCTCGACAAGTCCCGGAGGCTTTGGCTGATGACGTTCTCAGTATTCACTCTGGTGATTCTGCCTCCACTTTCAGTCATGTTGGAGACTATCCTGCGTCCCCACTTTCCCTGCATGCGGACTCTCCATATGACGATTCGGACTCTTCCTCCAACGTCCCTCCGGGTATCGTGACGCGGCGATCGATTGAAGCGGCATCAGAACTCATTCTTCGTTTCCTTCCTCCTGACGTTTGTCCACCCGCTCCTCCTATCAAACGTAAGGCTTCGGCTTCTGTGGATGCTCTCCTTCCTCCTAAGCGCCTTAAGTCTCTCCCTCAACCACCCGGTTTTCGAGATCTCACGGACGCCTTTGTTTCTTCAAAAACATTACCGATGACATTACTGTCTGGAAGTGTCAACTACTTACCCAATTTTAGCCTAAGAACTTGTTGTGTTCCTACACAACTCGGGAGGCACTCGGGGAACCCTACCTAGGGCCGAGAGTAGCCTCCCGTCCCAGCTCATTCAGGTACTCACCACGTGGCCCAATCACAATCAGTCATTGCTACTTAGCTCTTATGAGCAGACGTGTTTAGCCTACAGGAAATTTACCGGTTCTTAAAGGGCCGGTCATCTTAGTCTACTTGTTCTTCTGGACTTCGTGCGTCACTACTGGACTTCTAACTCTTCTTCTTCCTTCGGAAACTCTGTGTTTTCTTACTAACGCTCCCTGCTGTGGTTGTGGTGTGCAATGTTAGGCACGGCACGCCTTTACCATAGCCGACACTTAGTTCGCTTCCAGCTGCCAGAGAAATAAGGCTGCCGCGAGTTCCACTCTCGCCCGCTCATTCTATTTATATCCACTACTGAGCGGTACACGGCGTGATCGGCTCTCTGCCGCTATAACAACTACCTACACATTTGTATTCATAACACATCTCTGCCTAAAGTGACTGTTGTGGAAGCAACATCGTTCAAATGTTGAAATTCTCACCTACACACTGATACCAAACATGACAACATTACGACTTGCACTTGAGTAGCAGGTCATGGTGAAAATAAAGAGAACGGGAATTTGTTGATGTACGAAAACGAGAATTTATTGTGAAATTGACAAAGTTCCCACAGCCATAACACAAAGACGCTACTTTTCCCAGTGAAACACACTTGCATGCATAAGGGTTAGCATGCCTACAGTACGTATCACTTAATGGATTTTGGGTTCATGGTGGGGGACGGAAGCAGGAGGGTAATTAATGAGGTCACTGACAGGTGTCGACAGACAAGTTCCAGACATCCGACTTGGTGTTGTACACTCCCGGCATTGGGGAAAGAGAGGGCTTAGTTACACGGATACTATTGAGGAGATAGCCACGTTTCTTTCTTGGGAAATAGTGTAATACTAACAGTCAACCTTGTAAATGTACTTTTGATTTAACTTTTGATCATGATGGAGTCTGATGAAACGTGTACAGTCTGTGTACACACAGGTGTGTTCCATGCAATGAGAGTTAATGCCTGTGCAGAATATGTGGCGAGAGATCACAAAAGAGATGTCACGCCTGTCACCCCTACCCGGGTATAGGCCGTCAACGAGAGACCTCCAGCAACTCCTGTCCTGTGCTTCTCCTTCGATTCTACTCCAGGTGGTTCCCAGTCTCTTGATGTCTGCTTGGAGGTCTCGACATAAGTCTTCTAGTAGAAGAACCTTCCTCCTCCAGGAAAGGAATTACTGTTAGTCTTTTCGTCGGCGTTTTTGTAGCTATTTCCTTTTTTGCAGGGTGGGGAAGCTACCCCCACGCCCAACCCCCTTACTAGGAGGACCAGGGGTTTTCTGTCGGGGTCACCTTCCCTTAGACCATGTTGGTTCACGGCACCTTATTTCATTCGGTGCACCCCTCTCGCGAGGGACCCCCTATCCACCACCCAGGGGACGCGCCTCAACGCCGTATGGTCCCAGCGCGAGGCACAAAAGAGATACACGGATAAAAAGTCATTTCTTTGTATCAATTATGAACACTTAATCCACAAGTGTTATGGAATTAATATCCAGGAAGACAAAGACATGATGCACTCCAAAACAATGTGTAGGAGTTGCTATTGTCGGATGAAACGGATAGACTCGACTGAAACACGTGTGTCCGAGGAGACAACGCGAAATGCGGCGTCTGATATTGCCTCATCACAACACATTTGGACCATGTTCCATCCAAATACGAGTGTTGAAGAATGTGTCGCATGTGTTCACTTCATGCAGCTAGGTAAAGGAGGACGACCAGCGAAGCGGGGTTCCCGGCATGGAAAGAAACGATCGTTTCAATCCGCGGCATGTGACACTCATAACACCGACACTGATAACAGCACTAACGAAGGTGATAGTGGTATACAAGTTTTTATTCCGCCGACGTCTACTCCCCGTAAAACGGTTCTTATGTCTAATGTGTCAGAAAATGTGTTAAACCTCAAGGTACGTTTAAAAACACTGTTGAATATTGTGACCTGTTATGGACTGATCGTATTTCGGGATGGCAATAGCAGTATGTGGAGTACCGAGACGGCTGCGGGCGAGAAATGCCAGAACACGCGACCTGTCAGTGACCTCATTAACCACCCTCCTGCTTCCGTCCCCCACTATGAATCCAAAATCCGGTAAGTGATACTTACTGTAGGCATGCTGACCCTTATGCATGCAAGTGTGTTTTGTTGGGAAAAGTAGCGTCTTTGTGTTATGGCTGTGGGAACTTTGTCAATTTCACAACAAACACCGACATCAACAAATTCCCGTTCCCTTTATTTTTACCATAACCTACTACACAAGTGTAAGTCGTAATGTTGTCATGTTTGGTATCAGTGTGTAGGTGAGAATTTCAACTTTTCAACGATGTTGCTTCCACAACAGTCACTTCAGGCAGATTTGTGTTATGAATACAAACCAGTAGGTAGTTGTTATAGCGGCAGAGCGCCGGTCACGCCGTGTACCGCACAACACGCGACCTGTCAGTGACCTCATTAACCACCCTCTGCTTTCGTCCCCCACCATGAATCCAAAATCCGCTAAGTGATACTTACTGTAGGCATGCTGACCCTTATGCATGCAAGTGTGTTTCGTTGGGAAAAGTAGCGTCTTCGTGTTATGGCTGTGGGAACTTTGTCAATTTCACAACAAACACGGACATCGTACATCAACAAATTCCCGTTCTCTTTATTTTCACCATAACCTGCTACACAAGTGCAAGTCGTAATGTTGTCATATTTGGTATCAGTGTGTAGGTGAGAATTTCAACTTTTGAACGATGTTGCTTCCACAACAGTCACTGTAGGCAGAGATGTGTTATGAATACAAATGTGTAGGTAGTTGTTATAGCGGCAGAGCGGCGCCGGTCACGCCGTGTACCCCCACAGTAGCAAGCGATATAAATAGAATGAGCGGGCGAGAGTGGAATGTGACCTCGCGGCGCCTTATCTCGCTGGCAGCTGGAAGCGAACTAAGTGCTAGGCGCCAGCACTGGCTGGTAAAGCCGTGACGGATCTGCTTGGGACCTCTTCCCTCCTTCGTGTGCCGTGGACGCCATGGATGTATCTCTTCCCGTCCCCGCAACTCAGGAGAGGTAACATATCGGCCCCAGCCCTTGGCTGGCCCCCGGACCGGGTGCCTGCTTCGGTTTGTGGCTTCAGTTTGTGGCTACGCTTCGATCGTATAGATTCACGCCGATCTCTCGTTTTTCGTTGGCGGGGCTTCGTCGTGCCTGCGCCCGGTCGCTATTCATGTCTGATTTATGTTACAGTAACCAAGTCCTTACTTACCCGCAGTGCGGCGATTTCCAATGGCCTAGCGATAAGCACAAGTTATGCCTTCCTTGTATGGGATGCGCGTCGGACCATTCTTGTGAGATTTGTGTAACCTGGCCTGAACAAGTTTGGTCCCAACTGTGGAGATTTTACCGGCGCGAATGCTCGACGCCGGCTACGGACCGTCAGTCCTTTTTGGAACCCCTACCATACCCGGCGCTTTAACTAGACACTCTCGATCTGACCTGAGGGATCGGACGACACGTGGGACACATGAGCTTAGCTCTTCACACAGGACTGCATCTGCTGTGACTCACACCCGGTCTGAGCCCGCTGACTCTTACGGAGGGACAGCACGAGGGCACCTTGCAGACCTGATGGCACACTTCGGCCTGCAGTGTCCTGTTCCCCGCTCACTGATTCCGCGATGGGACCTACCTTGGGTACTGACGTGGCTGAACTCGGACAGGTTCGAACCGCTTTCCCTGGCTATGTTCTCGGATGTGACACAAAAGACATGTTTTCTGTTGGCCCTGGCCACCGCGGCTAGAGTAAGCGAGCTACATGCGATGTCGGCAAGTCCTGCCTGCCTCCAATTCCGGGCAGACGGTTCTGTACAGCTACTCACAGACCCTGCCTTCCTCGCCAAGACCAGGTCTCCCTTGACTGCGCCCCCCGGTGATTACCATTCGGCCGCTGAAAGATGCAAGTTTTACTCGGGAGACCAGGCAACAGGATCCTGTGCGCGCCCTACGCGTATATTTACGTCGTACCAAGCCCGTCCGCCGAGGACGGTCACGCCTCTTTCTACCTTTGGCACACAGCAGAGAAGACATATCAGCGCAAACGATTTCTTCTTGGCTTCGCTGGGTCATCACGTCAGCCTATCAGGACCTTTTCCCAGAAGTTGCCAAGAGGCTCAGGATACGCGCACATGAGGTGCGAGCCATGGTCGCGAGTGTCGCCTTCGATCGCAACTGTGCTGTTCGAGACATCGTGGCCGCAGTGGGCTGGCAGGCAGAATCCACCTTTGCCCGCTTCTACCTCAGGGATCCATCGGGCCAGCGAGACAATCTCGCTCTGGTGGGGGACATCGCCGCAGCGCAACACTCCCTCCCAGCGGCGGAAGCGCCGTAGGTACGCACTTAGCTAAAATTGTCGGGAGTTTGGCGACTGGGTGGGTGGCTCTGTCATATGCCCTTTATGGCGGTAACTTGGGCGCGGCACCCTCCACCTTTTCGCCATTCTTCCAGACGTTAATGTCATCGGTAATGTTTTTGAAGAAACAAATTAATTTTTCTTTAAAATATATTTTTTCGAAAAATACTTACCGATGACATTACTCGGAGGACCCTCCCACCTGCCCCGCTTGCCGCTGGTAAGCTAAGTATCACTGACTGATTGTGATTGGGCCACGTGGTGAGTGCCTGAATGGGCTGGGACGGGAGGCTACTCTCGGCCCTAGGTAGGGTTCCCCGAGTGCCTCCCGGGTTGTGTAGGAACACAAGAAGTTCTTAGGCTAAAATTGGGTAAGTAGTTGACACTTCCAGACAGTAATGTCATTGGTAAGTATTTTTCGAAAAAATATATTTTAAAGAAAAATTAATTTTCGGCACAGTTACCTCTCACCAGTTCGAAGGACTCTGTTTTCTTTTCTGACGCCAGGTGCTGGCGCGGGATGCGCCATAGGTAATACTTAACTGAAATTGTCAGGAGTGTGCCTTTGCAAGGGACCTAGCTAAGCAGTTACCCCATGGTGAGTTTTGGGATGGCACCCTCCTCCTCTTCACCATTCTTCCTATCGGTAATACCATTGGTAACGTTTTTGAAGAAACAAATGTATTTTTCTTTAAAATAAATTTTTGGGAAAAATACTTACTGATGATATTACTCTAATTTCCCTCCCACCTTCCCCACTTGCCGTTTGTCTGCTAAGATATAACTGGTAATAACGGACTCTCGCGAGATTGAGACGGGAGGCTATCCGGAGGAGAGGGAGGCCACTCAGGAGATTGGGTAGCTGCTTGCTAGAGTTACGTCCCTGGTTGTGTAGCAGCACACAACAATTTTGGAGTCTGAAATTGTCAGGCTAAGTATGTCTTCCTATCAGTAATACCATCGGTAAGTATTTTTCGAAAAAAGTTATTTTAAAGAAAAATACATTTTGTCGATGTGATTCCTGCAGGAATCACCTCGACAAAATGCGCGAGCGACAGTCAAAGGGTTGAGAGTGAAAAATGGTGTGACGTGCTGCAAGCTTTTCCTCTTTTTTTCAGCTTCTCGCAGCAAGCGAGACTACGTGACACTGCCGAGGATGCAGCTGTTTAGTGTGCTGGATGTTGGGATAAACTGTGCTTACAGTCCGTCCTTATTCTACTGCCAGGTGAGGGAAACTGGCTTTGGCGTGATTTAAGATCTGAGTTATCCCTCGTGTGCATGCAGCCACTGGTTCTGTTTTTTTAATACTGGTGGCTGCATGCACAAAGCGGTTACTGTGGCCATTTTAGCAGTTAATGCTTGCAGATCATTTTTGAGGGTAACTTCAACATCACTGGTTGGAGGCTAAAGGACTATGATCGTTTTAGGGTAGTGCCGATTAGCTTCCTGCCTGAAAGGTGCTAAGCTAATTAGGCACTATCCTTGAACTGTTATGGTAATTTCTTCTCCAGTTAAAGCGCTTTATGTCAGGGCTGAAATGAATAATGTTATGCATGGATGTGCTACAGCTTTTATGAGCTTTAACATTTTGGCAGATAGATGTGTAATGTTTCGGCTTTGCACTGTTTGATTTGTTTTCTCAAAACTCTTACCGATGGCATGACTAATAGGAAGGTATACTTAGCATACCGATTTCAGCCTAAGCATCCGATGTGTATACTAAGGAGGCGACTTCAGGGCGTCGTTACCAAGAAACCCTGAGTGGCCTCCCCTTCCTCCATATCCGGTGACGTCCTTCCTGTCAGTCTTGTTTGCTTAGCTCTTCCGTTACGGTTATGTTCAGCATAGGTGGATTTTCTTCGACGGTTTTCTTCGTGTTACCGGTGTGTTTCGTAGGAATTCAACTGACGGTGTGTTTATTCTTGGATTCATGACGGATTGTGTCTTGCCTTGGCAAGATTCTTGGCAGATTAAAAGAGATAAGCGCCGCAATGGCAAGGTATGCCACGTGGCCGGCAAGATGGCGGGCCGGACTCCTGGCACTTTCCATGGATTTTCACTCGAATGTCGGACATAGCTCAAATTTTTGTGAACTCGCTTAACGTGGCCTCGCTCGAATTTTTGTGAGCTCGCTTAACGTGGCCTCCGATTTTGAATGGCGGTAATACGCTCCTCTGTTCGTGCATTCGGATATCGTGGCCTCTGGGGGGTAACCGCGATCGTGCAGCGGTACTATACGTTATCGACACAGGTAACCTGGGTTAGAACCCCATCGAGGTCGAGATTTTTTCAGGTGAACACACGCTGTCGCCTTTTACGTTTGTTTTGTGTTGCAGTTTACAAGTAGAGACCTGCGTGCAGTGTGGAGCCTTTCAGTGGCCCAGCGACACCCATTCTGTATGCCTCCCCGCCTACCCGGCACCGGCCTCCACGTGGCGTGGGTGGGTAGTCCTCTCAGTCCCTGACTGAGTGGGCTAGCAGACGGGTGCCATCTTTGTCCAGGATTAGGACTTGATGTCAGCAGATATGTTGTTCAGTCTTTTTCACTGGTCCGGTTTTTAAGGAGCTGTGCTAATCCAGGTCGTACCATGTTGGATTGGTCCTTAAAAATATTCGTGAGCTTTTGGTCCTTTGGATCCCAAGTGTTTGCCGTGCTTGGAGACCCGTGTCGGGGGAGAAGAGGATCCTGGTAGCTGAAACATTCCAAAACGGGAGGCTAGTCGTACCGGCCTAGTCAATCGGCTCTTGTCACGTTGAGCCCTATCCCACTGTTGACATGCGGGTTGCTATACGGAGCACCATGCTGTAGCCTCTGCTGCTGATTAGGTGCTTTATGCCAGTATTCCCCTGCATTCAACGGTGTGATAGAAGGTGGTGGCTCAAACGGTTCAATCGGGCTTACCCCCTTGAGTATATCTTTCGGGCAGTCTCCATTGTGCGTCGGCTGGAGACCCGCCGACAGTTGCACTTTCCCTTGTTGGGCTCGGTGGCGGGCGGGGACCCCCGGGGGATGAATATCTCTACTAATATAATATGGATAAAACCAAAAAACCAAAACTAGCACAGAAACGGCACATAGCCACCGACATTGAACATGACAGTGATTCAGACTGTGAGGAAGCGACGCCTCAGGCGTCGTCCGTATGGCCTCGCTTCCTCATTGTCCATAGCAAGGTGAAGGAGAAACCAGTTACCAAGCTGCATCCTTTTCTGGTGGGGGAGACCCTCAGGAGCCGTGTTGGCACGTCTGACGCCCAGCGCCTCAGGTCTGGTGACTTGCTGGTGGAGTGCCGTACTCGGGCACACTCCAGCGGGCTACTGGGGCTCTCTTCCATCGGAGACACTCCTGTGGAAGTCACACCCCACAAAACTATGAATTCGTCAAGAGGCGTAATCAAAGATCAAGCTTTGGCAGAACTGTCAGAAGATGAACTTGTATGGAACCTTAAGTCTCAGGGGGTGACTTATGTCAGGCGCTTCGCTTCCAAGCGAGATGGTGGGGAGATCCGTCTCCCTACCATCATCCTGACGTTTGGCACCCCCACCCCTCCTACTACCATCTGGGGAGGTTACTACTCCCTGAGAGTGAAAAAGTACGTCCCTCTTCCCCTCCGGTGCTTTAACTCTTACCAGTTCGCTCTATTTGAGGCCAGTGAACAAAATGACTTTTACCCTCACACATGACCAAGCAAAAATGCTGCTGAAAGCTCTTCTAGTGGTCAAAAGTTGGCTTATTATACATCATATTAAAGTGCATTGAGTCAGCTTTCAGTCAGGATAAGTAAAAAGTCTGTACTTAACGTAGTTTAGAAGTTGTTGTTTATTTAGCGACGAAGAAAAAATGGTGTCCGGTTTCCAAAAACAGTTTTCACGAAAGTCACTAAGAAGAAAAATTTTTTGTTTCTTGCCCCTTTGTTTAAAATGTGAATCCAGTGTGTGGACAAATCATTTCTACACATGTTTGTGAAGTTTCAAGAAAATGTGTTTGAATTTCTAAGAGTTACGCAACATAATCTACACCGGTCAAGGGCAGGAAAAAGTGGGCGTGTCAACGCCTGGCATGACTGAGACAACAAACATGTGCTTCTCTGAAAATCTCTGACTTGCTGAAAATATCACTGAGGCAATACACAGCAAGTAATAAAACTTGTTTATGTACTTCATAAAGTTTCACGATTCTGAACCAGACAATAGGTAAACAAAGACTCACATGGATAGCACATGGTCAAACCAAAATAGAAAGTGTCACAATGACCTGCGATGGTTTTCTTTCGTTTTTTCCACATCGCTGGTGCTGGAATCATGTTCAGTGGCCTGGTTGCTGGAAGATTCCCCTTCAGTGAGATACTCTTCACTTTCGGACTCAGATGAACTCATTTTGACGGAATATTCTCAGAGAGAAATCGCAAGCAGTGAAAATAACGCAGTAGGGAAAGCAAGATGGTGGACGTAGTGACTCGATCGATAACAAAGGTCACGAACAAACTCAAAATTAATATTTTTTTCATTCTATCATATGAAAGTGACTTTCTAATGTCAATAAGTTATTACAATAATACTGAGAGTAAAAATTAATTGGTTTTAATTCAGTAAACACGATGGAATTTTCCATGGGCGTGGCTTTGTATGTATACATACGATGGCCAAGGGAGCGAACTGGTAAGAGTTAAGTGCCAAAAGTATGGCCATGGGCAGAAGACATGCCGTCAGGCAGAGGCTTCATGCGCCCGTTGCACTAGGCCCGGACACTCTGCGGAGTCCTGCACAGCCACCCCCCTGTGTGTGAATTGCCAGGGGGCGCATATGGCTTCGGATAAGAAATGCCCTCGTTGGATATCCGAGTGCAAGATTCAGAGGTGCGTGTGGAGAAGGGGTTGTCCTTTCTGGATGCCAAAAAAACTGGTTGAAGGCCCTGGTGCAGCTGTGGCTGCCCCAACCTCTAACACCTCTGTGTATACTTTTAGTGCAGCGGTGGCAGGCAAGCGCCCCACCAAAGACTTTTCATGTCAGACCCCAACTTCTTGGTTGGGGGCGGAGCCTCGGCTCCTCTCGCCCCTGGAGAGTAACCCTCCTCCGGTGGTGACAAGGAGCCAGGGAACGCAGAAGGCGGACACTGCCGGTCCGGTTGTGCCGCCTTCTGTTGCCCCTAAGCCTCAGCCCCCACCCAAACCTGTTAGTCAGTCAACTCCAAAGGCTTCTGGCTCTGGTCAGCCTTCTAAGGCCGCTAACTCTAGCAGCAGGAACGCTGCCCAGGACCAGAAGTCTAAGAAATCTATGGGACCGCTGTGCGCACGGGCCCAGAAGGGGAACACTGATGTCCCCCTTCAAAACAAATATGCTGCACTGGAGGAGCAGATGGAGGGAGTGGAAGTTGTCGTTGCTGATGCTGCGGCAGCTCCACCCCCTTCCTCTCCGAAGAACCAGAGGAGGCCTGGGAGCTGGCCCCCTCTGTTTCTTCAACTCCTTCCAAGGTAAAGGAAAAAGGGGGGGAAAAACTCCTTACCCCCAGATAAGACTTAATCATGGACTCTTTGCTTCAGTGGAATTGTCATGGTTTTCAAGCTAACTTTGAGGAATTGCGTCTTTTAGTCAAGTTCTATAACCCCTCAGTAATATCTCTTCAGGAGACTTACCTGAAGACTTCTGACCCTGTGTCCTTTAATGGTTTTAATGTTATACATAAAGGCTCTGATTTGGAGAGGCGCTCGGGTGGAGCGGCTCTTCTCATTAGTAGCCAAATTTTATGTAGCCCCGTTAGCATCGACACCTGTCTTCAGGCTGTCGCAGCTCGGGTTACCTTAAAGAAGACCATAACCATATGCAGTATTTACCTGCCACCATCACTGCGGGTCTGTAGCAATGATATTTTTAACTTAGTAGATCAACTGCCCCCTCCCTTTATTCTCATGGGGGATTTTAACGGTCACGCTCACCTTTGGGGTAGTGACCACTATGATGGCAGAGGTCAGATGTTAGAAGATGTTTTTTCTCAACCTATGTGTCTTTAACGATGGCTCACCTACATACTCTAACTCAGGTTCCGGATCTAGTTCTGTTCTAGACCTCACTGTGTGTGATCCTTCTCTCATGCTGGACTTTGACTGGAAGGTTCACGATGACCTGTGTGGTAGTGACCACTTCCCAGTAGTCCTGTCATCGGTCAGCTGTGAGGAGGATTCGCCGGTGGGGCGCTGGAATCTCAAGAAAGCTAACTGGCCTCTGTTCACCTCCCTCTGTCAGTCTCGTCTTACAGAGGAGGTGGTCATGTCAGCTGAAGAACCTGTTTCTTGTTTTACTTCTATTTTGTTGGACGTAGCAGGTGAAACCATCCCTAGAACTTCCACATCACTCCCTCAGAAGCCGAGAGTACCATGGTTCAATGAAGAGTGCCGCAAGGCCCAAACAATGCGCAAATCTGCTCAGCGACGTGCTTTTCATAATCCGTCGCAAGCAAATATTTTAACATTTAAAAGACAGCGGGCGAAAGCCCGTTACATTTTTAAACGCGAACGCCGTGCTTCCTGGAGACGCTTCGTCTCATCTTTATCTTCTAGGACTCCATCCCAAAAAGTCTGGAAGGCTGTTCGAAGAATTAGGGGCAGGGGTGGCTCGGCTTCTGTCGGCCATCTTAGAGATGGTGCCAGTTTGGTCACAGATAAAAAGGCTGTGGCCAATTTGCTTGCCTTCACCATTGCCCATAATTCTTCAACAGAACATTATTCACCTTTCTTCCAGAGAGAGAAGGAGAAGCGAGAATCTTGTACTTGTGATTTTATATCGGATAACTCGGAAGACTATAATGCCCCTTTTACGTTTTCAGAATTGCAGCAAGCCATGCAGAAATGTACTGACTCTGCTGCTGGATTAGATACCATCCACTATCAGCTCCTAACACATCTGCCTGAGGATTCACTCCTTGTACTTCTCAAGGCCTTTAACCATATCTGGATAACCGTTTTTTTTCCGCCATCTTGGCGCCAGGCTGTAGTTGTGCCAATTCCCAAGCCGGGTTAGGATCCTTCTGACCCGGGCAACTACCGGCCAATAGCTTTGACATCATGTTTATGTAAAACTATGAGCTGGACAACAGGCTGGCAAAAGCGAACAGTGCTTTCGGGCGACTATTCAAGCGGGTGTGGCACAATCAACAGCTGAAAAAAGGCACCAAGATCAGCGTGTACAGAGCTGTCGTCCTCACCACCCTGCTGTACGGTTCCTAGTCCTGGGCCCTCTACCGCAGCCAACTATGACTCCTTGAACGCTTTCACCAGCACTGCCTGCGTACCATCCTCAGCATTCACTGGAGTGACTATGTCACCAACGTCGAGGTCCTTGAACAGGCGGAAACTGTGAGCATCGAGGCTTTGCTGCTGCGGACACAGCTTCGCTGGGCGGGGCACGTCTCCAGGATGGAGGATCATCGCCTACCCAAGATCACTCTGTTCGGCGAGCTCGCCGCTGGACACCGAGACAGAGGGGCACCAAAGAAGAGATACAAAGACGGTCTCAAGAAGTCACTTAGTGCCTGCCAAATCGACCACCGCCAGTGGTCTTCGCTTGCTGCGGACCGTGACACCTGGCGCTCCACCATTCACAAGGCAGCCGTCTCCTTTGAGTACTCTCGCAGAGCTAACCTCAAGGACAAGCGGCTCAGGAGAAAAAACAGAGTTGTCGTAACTCAGAACCCTGACCAGACCTTCCCCTGCAGCCACTGCGGTCGAACCTGCCTGTCCCGGATTGGCCTCCGCAGTCACGAAAATGCCTGCAGACAACGTGGGCAAGCCCTATAGAATCTTCGTTCGCGAAGTCAAGCCATGATGATGACGATGATGATGATAATGATGATGATGACTTCTCAAGGCCTTTAACCATATCTGGATAACCGGTCGTTTTCCGCCATCTTGGCGCCAGGCTGTGGTTGTGCCAATCCCCAAGCCGGGTAAGGATCCTTCCGACCCGGGCAACTACCGGCCAATAGCTTTGACATCATGTTTATGTAAGACTATGGAACGCTTGGTCAACGCCTGACTGGTGTGGCATCTTGAGTCACGTGGTCTCATCATAGACCTCCAGTGCGGTTTCCGGCGCTTCCGTAGTACAACTGACCATTTAGTCCGCTTTGAGTCTTTTATCCGAGATGCTTTTGTCAACAAGCAGCATGTCTATGCAATTTTCTTTGATCTTGAAAAGGCATATGACACTACCTGGAAGTATGGTATAATGTCTGATTTGTCGGACATGGGTTTTAAAGGGCACCTGCCTGTTTTTATTCACAATTTTTTGTCCAACAGGTCGTTCCATGTCCGTGTGGGCTCCACCCTCTCCGACTCCTTTGAACTGGAGATGGGTGTCCCGCAGGGCAGCATTCTTTGTTTCATCAAAAAACATTACCGATGGCATTACTGTATGGAAGTAGCACCTAGCCTCACAATTTCAGCCCGGGATCGTTGTGTACAGCAACGCCACCGGGGAACCCCCCAAGTCAGCTGTACCAACATCCCTGAATAGCTTCCCCTTACTGAGTAGTCTCCCTTACCTTATACGGCACATGCGCAGCCGTTTCCAGTTCTCGCGCTTAGCTTCCGGTTATCGGTTGTCAGCCCTAACGGCTCCCTTCTTTGGCTTTCTTTTCGGCCTTTTTCTTAGTGTGTAGTAGTTCGATCTTGGATACTCTTTTCACCCGGAGTCCCTGCGTTCCGGCCTGGCTACGGCATTGATCTGTGGATCTTTCTTTGCCTCGTATCGAACGAAAATTCTCGGCGCGTTTCGTGTTCCGACATCGTGACCGTTGCCGGTGTTCCTTTTACACCGTACTTTCTTCTGTTCCAGGATGCAAGTTCAGACGTGTCGGCGTTGTAAGGATTTTCAGTGGCCCACTGATAATCATTACATCTGCCTTCCGTGTTCTGGATGCTCCTCTTCTCATCCGTGCGACGTGTGTGCCTCATGGAGGGAACTTCAATGGTCGCAGTTATGGGGGTTTTACCGCAGGGAACGATCCGCTAAACCCCAGGACCCACACTTGCAGCCTGGTTGTCTGTCCGTCAGGAACACCGTTACTGCTGCTCCGCCTTCTGCCATCACCGGCCCACGGCGTGCGTTATCGGATGTTGTGGTGTCCTTGAGCCGCTCGGAACAGCCGATTACTCTGCGCCCGATCTTCTCGCCAGTGACGGGACATCTTGACCGCGGTGAGAGGCGCCCTTCTGCTCAGCGGCCACGCGACCCCTTACCCTTAGCGGGCACACACGTGAGTACAAAACCTTTATTATCTCTTATTCGACCTTCCGCAACGGTTACGCGTGCCGCGCCTCGGCGTCTTCGGTCTCCATCTTCTTCAGACAATCGCCATTTTCGTTCTTCGGCATTGGCCTGTGGGGACGGGCCGGCTTTACGATCTCCTTCTTTGCACCGTCCTGTGGCTTCTTCGGTTCGGCATTCTTCCTCTCGGGACCGTTCCTCCCGCCCGCGCCACCGTCTTTCCACGTCTTATCGTTCTAGAAAGACTTCTTCTCCCTGCTTTGTCCCGTCTTCTCGTATATCTTCGGGGGACCATCATCGTTCTCGCTCACGTCTTGCGCGTTCTGCGGGGGACTCTTCTCCCTCTCCTATTGTTCATTTGCCTAGAGGGACCTCGCGTCCTTCCAGACCCGATCCCTCTCACCGTCGCCGACTTCCGTCGGGTTTTTCTCCTTCCCGTCCCTCCTCTTTGCTTGCCTACCGCTCTCCTTCCCCACCCTCGAGCGTTCATCCCAATGTGCCCTCCCCTGAGGACGTTCTTAGCTTACACCCAGAAGACTCCGCTTCGGCCGTGTGGTCTCTTGACGATCACTCATCCGCTTCTGACCATGACCTAGCGGCCCTTTCACCTTCCGCCCGTGGCGCTTTGGGGTCCGATGTGTGTGCAGCCTTAGACTCGGCCTCTCGACTGATTTCAGGCTTCCTTCCTCGGGACATATGCCCTTCGTCCCCTCCCATCAAGCGGAAGTCTTCGGCTCTAGTGGATGCCCACCTTCAGCCGAAACGTTTTAAGTCACTGCCTCAGCCACCCGGTTTTCGCGACCTTACAGAGGCCTTTAATACGCATCTCGGACAGGGTCGTCTTGGCGACAAGCATTTTTTCTCTGATTTTCGCTGGTTGGAGAATTTTGATCTTACTTTTCGGCAGCGCTGGTATCATGGACACTCGCCCTACTTCCTCTGTCCCCTTCCGTCAGTGGATTCGGATGCGGAGGCCTTTGTGGGTGGCAGGGCTGCGGTTCGGCGTATTTTGCCTCCCGGCCTGGATACTACGGCGGTTCGCATTCGAAATACGCTCGCATGTACCGGTTTTCTGGAACTGGCGACACAGGCTATTGTTTCTTGCGCTGCGGCGTCTGGGCGCTCCAGCGTTTCCCAATTGGAGGATATTCGCACCATTGCTACCGTAGCGAACCGGGCAGCTTACCACGCCTCTTCCAACGCGTTAACGGGCGCAGTTAATTGCGATTTAATGCGTCGCGACAGCCTCCTTCGTTCTTGCCCCGGCTTGCCCCAATCTATTAAAACGCAGCTCCGCCAGGCCCCCAGTGGTGGATCGACCCTCTTCGGCCCGACTTGGCAGCGGGTGCGAGAATCCTCCAAGGACCTGTGGCCCAACGCTCCTAGAAGTGACCGCCGTCGTTTTCCTCCAACCTGCAGGTCAGGGGGTCACGCCCTGCGGTTTCCCAGACCCACCTTCCGCCCACCCTCCGGATCCTCGGCTCGTTTTAGTCGACAGCCACAGTTCGGTCGACCCCTTGCGGCCCCGTCCTCCTCCGCCTCCGCCTGGCCCCGACGTTCTCGACGGTCCGGGCGGGGTCGGATCCAATGACGCTCCCCCGTCTCCACCCCCGCTGACACCTTTTGGGTCGCCAATCGGCGGGAGGTTAGCTCTGCACAGCACCGAGTGGTGGTCGCTGCTGCCCGACGACCCTTGGATACAGTCTGTCGTTTCAGACGGTCTGCGCCTGACCTTTCAACACCCACCCCCGCACCGACGCTCGCCCTTGTGGACTCAATCACCGGCAGACCCGCTCAAAGCGGCCGCTCTTCGGCTGGAGATTGCGGATCTCCTCCGGAAAGCTGCGACGGAACTGGTGACGCGTCACGACTAACCTGCTTTCTACAGTCGCCTCTTCGTCGTGCCCAAACCAGGCGGCCGTTGGCGTCCCATCATAGACTTGTCGGCGCTCAACAAGTTTATTTCGGCTCCCCCCTTTCGCATGGAGATGGCGCGGGCGCTTCCGGCCGCCGTCCAACCTCTCGACTTTGCGATCAGTCTCGATCTCACGGATGCTTACTTCCATGTCCCGATCCACTCGTCGTCTCGGCGCTTTCTCCGCTTCGCCTTCGAAGGACAGATTTTTCAGTTCTGCGCACTACCCTTCGGTCTCAACCTCAGCCCATGGGTGTTCACAAGGATTATGGATGCCGTATTGGCCAGGGCCCGTCGGTCGGCCTCCAGCTCCTTGTCCAACTACCTGGACGATCTCCTGCTTCGGAATCAGGACTCCATCGCCCTCGCGACGGACAGAGACTCGCTGCGGGATCTACTTCGCCGCCTAGGCTTCCAGGTCAACGAGGGAAAGTCGGACCTCTTGCCGTCTCGTCGGTTTATACACCTGGGCATGGAATTTCTGACCGACCTCAACACCGTGTGTTTGCCCGAACCTCGTGTCCAAAGGTTGATCGATCTTTCTCGGACAGTGTACGGTGCCGACGCAGTGTCAGCCCGGACATGGCTCCAGCTGCTCGGTCTCCTAAGTGCGGCGGCGGATCTCTTGCCCCTAGGCAGACTGTTTACGTGTCCACTCCAGCTTCATCTGCTTTTACATTGGCGCCCCTCCTCGGGCGACCTCAACGCCTTGGTGCCCGTCCCCCCCTTGATCAGGTCCCACCTCCTCCGTTGGATGGATCCAGTGTGGCTTCGGACGGGTGTTCCTCTGTCCTCCCCCCTTCCTCGGCTTTCCCTTTGCACCGACGCCAGCCGATCGGGTTGGGGCGCACATCTCCTGCCGAGCTTTGCTTCAATTTCGGGACAGTGGCCGCCGAGCCTTTCGGACAAACACATCAATTGGCTGGAACTACAGGCTGTCTGGTTGGCACTCCGTCATTGGGAACTTCGTCTCCAGGGACAGGATGTGTTCGTGCTGTCCGACAACTCGACAGTGGTCTCTTACATCCAGAAGTTGGGAGGGACACGATCTCCTCCTCTCTGCATGCTCCTGTACCAGATGATGCTTTGGTGTCGGGATCGCGGAATCTCTATCCGAGCTCGCCACATTCCTGGACATCTAAATGTGTTAGCAGACTCATTGTCCCGTCGGGGCCAACCTCTCCACACCGAATGGTCCCGCAGTCCGGAGATTTTCAAGATGATATGTGCCCGCTGGGAGACTCCCTCCATCGATCTCTTCGCGACGAGGTGGCACAAACAGCTACCAGTCTTTGTGTCTCCCATTCCGGATCCCCTCGCGTGGGGAGTGGATGCCCTGTCTCTTCCTTGGGACGGCCTCGTGGCCTATGCCTATCCTCCCACGGTTCTGATTCCCAAAATCCTTCAGAAACTCAGAGGGTGCAACACGGTCCTCCTCCTGGTCGCCCCATTCCACTGGACCAAGAGCTGGACGACCGACCTGTTGCGCCTCGCCACGGAGCCACCCGTGAGGCTCCCGACGCCTCGCACGATGTTGAAACAGCCCCGACAAGCCCTTTTCCACCCGTGCCCGGAGAGGCTAGCCTTACACACCTGGCGGTTGTGCGGGCGGCCCTCACAGCACGAGGTTATTCGCATGCAGCGGTGGAAGCTATCGCTACAGCCCGCCGGCCATCTACCCGCAGGGTGTACGAAGGGAAGTGGCGCGTCTACCAGTCCTGGTGCGCGGCTCGACGCCTTTACCCCACGACACTGACTATGCCCCCTCCTCGCCGATTTTTTCTTATGGCTTTTTGACGACCAACACTTGGCGCCCATTACCATACGGGGTTACTTGGCTATGATTGCAGACACTTACCGCCATTTGGGGCGTGAGGACCCAGGCACGTGTAAAGATCTTTCGGACCTGATGGCTAATTTTGACCTCCGTCGTCCGGTTCCACGCTCCCTGGTGCCCCGCTGGGACCTTTCCTGGGTACTTACGTGGCTAAATTCTGCACGCTTTGAGCCCCTACGTCTGGCCTCTTTGGCCAACCTTACGAGAAAAACTTGTTTTCTCCTTGCTCTCACCACTGCCGCGAGGGTTAGCGAACTCCATGCCCTTTCCACAGAGCCCGCTTGCCTTCAGTTCCGGGCGGATGGCACAGTGCAACTCCTCACTAATCCGGCTTTTCTCGCCAAAAACAGGCTCCCCTCTGCCCGGCCACAAATAATCACCATCCGGCCGCTGCAGGTTGCTTCCCAGTCCCTGGACTCCTGCCAACAGGACCCTGTTCGGGCCTTGAAGATATACCTCCGACGAACAAAACCTTTCCGAAAGAATCGATCACGCCTTTTTCTGCCCTTATATCGTGGCAAGTCGGACATTACTGCGCAGACTATCTCTTCATGGTTGCGGTGGATCATACGCTCCGCTTACGAGGACCTCTCCCCCTCAGGGGCCAAGCGGATGCGAATTCGGGCGCACAAAATCAGAGCTGTATCGACCAGCCTCGCTTTTGACCGCAACTGCGCAGTCCAGGACATTGTTGCCGCAGTCGGCTGGAGAGCTGAATCAACCTTTGCACGCTTCTATCTACGCGACCTCTCTGGCCAGCGGGATAACCTGGCCCTGGTAGGTGACGTCTCAGCGGCTCAACTCTCCCTGCCGGCACACCATGAGCATTAGGTACGCTTAGCTGAAATTGTGAGGTGTTGATCCCAGTCTTTTTCACTAATGCGTCCACAATCACGGGGTAGTTGGCGGCGCCCTCCTCCTATTCGCCATTCTTCCATACAGTAATGCCATCGGTAATGTTTTTTGATGAAACAAATTTATTTTTCTCTAAAATATATTTTTTCGAGAAAATACTTACCGATGGCATTACTCGGAGGGCCCTCCCACCTGCCCCGCTCGCCGCCAGTAAGCTAAGTGCGAAAACTGGAAACGGCTGCGCATGTGCCGTATAAGGTAAGGGAGACTACTCAGTAAGGGGAAGCTATTCAGGGACGTTGGTACAGCTGACTTGGGGGGTTCCCCGGTGGCGTTGCTGTACACAACGATCCCGGGCTGAAATTGTGAGGCTAGGTGCTACTTCCATACAGTAATGCCATCGGTAAGTATTTTCTCGAAAAAATATATTTTAGAGAAAAATAAATATCTCCTGTTTTATTTAGCATTAAAATAAATAACATTGTAAAGGCCGTCAAGGATGATTCTGAATGCTCTTTGTTTGTGGACGACTTTGCTTTGTGTGCACGAGGTCGAGGACTTGCGTCCTTTGAGAGGCGCTTGCAGCTGTGCGTCGATCGCATCCAGGGGTGGGTGTCTCTCAACGGATTCAGGTTCTCGCCCTCCAAGACAGTCTGTGTGCATTTTACTAACCAGACGAAATTTTTTCCAAAACCTACCCTGAGCATTGCTGGAGTGCCAATTCAGGTGGCCGAAGAGGCAAAGTTTCTGGGGGTCATCTTTGACAAAAGATTGACCTTCTGCAACCATGTTAACTACCTTAGAACCTCTTGTCAGAAGGCCCTCGACATTCTTCGTGTCGTTGGTCGTACTGACTGGGGTGCAGACCGCATTGTCTTACTTCGACTGTACCGGGCCCTTGTTCGTCCAAACTGGATTACGGCTCTGTGGTCTATGGCTCGGCTTCCAAGTCTGTTCTACAGCGTCTGAACACAATTCACCATCAAGGTCTGCGCATATGTCTGGGGGCCTTCAGGACATCTCCAGTTCCTAGTTTGTATGCCGAGGCCGGGGAGCCTTCGCTCAGGCTCCGCCGCATCTGCCTCATGCTCAGCTACGTTCTGAAGCTGAAGGTCCATCCAGACAATCCTGCCTAATGTTGTGTTTTTAACCCGTCGTTTGCAGAGATTTACGATGCCCATCCAGGAGCTGTCCGTCCACTTTCCTTACGTGTCCGACCTCATCTGCAGGCGGCCGGAGTGGACCTGGACAAAGTTTTGGAATCTTTGCAACACGTCACTCCACCATGGCTACTACCAGTTCCTGACATCTTGCTGGACTTGACCGCCCACAAGAAGGATTGTACTCCACCAGCCATATACCAACAGAGCCTCAATGAACTCCTTTCAAGTTTTCCTGGCTATTGTCATCTTTATATGGATGGGTCCAAGTCTGAGGATGGGAGAGTGGCTGCGGCTGCAGTGTCCTCTCGCCATCCTAGACGCCCATTTAAGCTCCGCCTACCCGACCATTCCTCTGTATTTAGTGCAGAACTGCAGGCAATTCCGCTGGCACTCAAGCATGCCTATCAGTCTCGGGAACGGAACTTCCTGATTCTGTCTGACTCTCTTTCTGCCCTGCAGGCCCTTCAGGGCGCGGGAACAGACCACCCACTGCTGGTGCAGATTAGAGAGCTCTACGCAGACTTGATGAAGGAATATTATGACATCATTTTTATTTGGGTCCCAGACCATGTGGGCATCGAAGGCAACAGAATCGCAGATTCTGCTGCCAACAGTGCCCGCAGTGACCCTGTCCCTGACACACAGACTGTTTTTAGTGATTTTAAACCTGTGATTAGTGCGTACATAGGCCGCGAGTGGCAGTCTGAATGGGACAAGAAGGAAGGGAACAAGCTTCATGAAGCTCTTCCTATGTTGTCCGACAGTCTACCTTTCCGCTGCGGCAGTCGCCGTGAGGAGACTGTCCTTGCTCGGCTCCACATCGGGCACACGTATGTTACGCACTCTTACTTACTTAAACAGGATGAGCGTCCATGGTGTTTTGCCTGTGATGAGCAGTTTTCTGTTCGATACTTTTTGCTGTATTGTGCTGACCTAATTGACACCAGATATAAACACTTTACAGCAGACTCCTTGAAGATTTTGTTCCGGGATGTTCCCCCGGACAAAATCTTCAATTTCTTGCGAGCATGCAATATTTTTAACAAGATTTGAGCATTCATAGACTATGTGAATCTTTTTTATTTGCCCTTTTTGAGAGTCTGTAGACGTTTCTTTTAAAGACGTGCGACATTTTAGCCTGAGATTTTTAATCTATATTTCTCTTGGCTTGACTTCGCGAACGAAGATTTTATAGGAGTTGCCCACGACGTCTGCAGGCTTGTTCGTGGCTGCGGAGGCCAATCCGAGACAGGCAGGTTCGACCGCAGTGGCTGCAGGGGAAGGTATGGCCAGGGTTCTGAGTTGCGGCATCTCTGTTTTTTCTCCTGAGCCGCTTGTCCTTAAGGCTAGCTCTGTGAGAGTCCTCAAAGGAGACAGCTGCCTTGTAAATGGTGGAGCGCCAGGTGTCACGGTCCGCAGCAAGCGAAGACCACTGGTGGTGGTCGATTTGGCAGGCACTAAGTGACTTCTTGAGACAGTCTTTGTATCTCTTCTTTGGTGCCCCTCTGTCACGGTGTCCAGTAGCAAGCTCGCCGAACAGGGTGATCTTTGGTAGGCGATGATCCTCCATCCTGGAGACATGCCCTGCCCAGCGGAGCTGTGTCCGCAGCAGCAAAGCCTCGATGCTCACAGTTTCGGCCTGTTCAAGGACCTCGACGTTGGTGACATAGTCACTCCAGTGAATGCCCAGGATGGTACGCAGGCAGCGCTGGTGGAAGCGTTCGAGGAGTCGTAGTTGGCAGCGGTAGAGGGCCCAGGACTCGGAACCATACAGCAGGGTGGTGAGGACCACAGCTCTGTACACGCTGATCTTGGTGCCTGTTTTCAGCTGTTGATTGTGCCACACCCGCTTGAAAAGTCGCCCGAAAGCACTGTTCGCTTTTGCCAGCCTGCTGTCAAGCTCCTTGTCCAGTTTGGCGTCCGACGTTTACTTACCTTGGCTGCATTATCACGTCGGACGCCAAGCTGGATTTTTTTTAAATCTATATTTACATCTTGTCTTAAGACCTTGCTTTTAGTCTGGCTGACCAGATTTTTACCCATCCCGCCGTGAGATGGCCTTAGTCACCTGCTCGGCGTTAAACCCAAATAACTAACTAACTGCCCTCTGGTCCAGTCATGCCCTCTCGGACCTTGTCTGCCCGCTCCATGGCGGAGCGTGGCCGATAGCGGCCTCGGTCACCCCGCTACGCGGTTGAACTTTCTTTGGGCCCTGACGTGTTCTCTCGGACTTTGTCCGCCCGCTCCATGGCGGAGCGCGGCCGGCAGCGGCTTTGGTCGCCCTGCATCGCGGTGAACGACAGACCTCCTATCTCACACGACTCCACTGGCACTTTGTCCGTCCATTTCGGAGCGCGACTGGCAGTGGCTTAGGTCGCCCCGCAACGCGGTGAACAACAGCTCCCCCATTCATCATTTAGCCTCTAAGGCAGTGCCAGTGCATCCTCGACACACAGCCACCCCCCACTCGCTGGCGCCACGAGACTGAGAGGTGTGACGCGGAAAGTACAGCCCCCTGTCCATCACTTATTCGGGCTCTCGCTCTGCCTGTTTTGTCGCCCCAAGGAAACGGGTGGCTTCACGCCCCCCACGGTATTCTTCATTGCACAAGCGGCACGGCTCAGCTACGGCAGTACGGGAAAGTTTTCGGGAATCCTCCTTTTATATGGACGAGTGCACCAGGACCCGACGGGCAGATCCACGCAGATGCAGTCTGTCCCCCAGTAGTCACCAGTCCTCTCACCGCAGTGATCGTCTGTCCGCTGCAGTTCGAGGGAATCTTCTCCTTCGCTTCACAGCCTCCCCCCTCGTCGGATCAGCCATCAGGTGAGCCATCTTTCTTCCCCCTTAAACACTGATTGTCTGCCGCGTGCTGCAAGGGACATCCCCTCATCCCAAGCTCGCTCTAGTGATGTGCACATGCTACCCTACAGCAGTCTTTCTTCCTTTACCGGGTTGAGGCTTCCCTCCCGGCTGTTAGTTTCTCTTGATGATGAGGAGGTCCTGAGTATACTGTCAGAGGATTCTGTCTCGGCCCTGCTTTTGGATGATCGTCGGTCCGCGACTCAGGTCTCTCGGACTTCCGGCAGCTCCTCGGCACAGGCTTCCTTCGTAGCCCCGAGCACAGAGACTCTGTGGTCCTTAGACGAAGCCGCACGGCTGATTTCGTCCATTCTTTCACTGGACGCCTGTCCCCCGTCTCCCCCTCTCAAGAAGAAAGCTTCTGCTTTCTTGGATGCCCCCAGGCAAGCCAAGAGGTTCAAGTCCCTCCCACAGCCCCCAGGATTCCGGGATCTTGCGGACGCATTTAGAGCAGGTCTCCTTTGGAGACTCCAGGATTAGGACTTGATGTCAGCAGATATGTTGTTCAGTCTTTTTAACTGGTCCGGTTTTTAAGGAGCTGTGCTTACCCAGGTCTTACCATGTTGGATTGGTCCTTAAAAATACGCGTGAGCTTTTGGTCCTTTGGATCCCAAGTGTTTGCCGTGCTTGGAGACCCGTGTCGGGGGAGAAGAGGATCCTGGTAGCTGAAAAACTCCACTTTGGCCTTGACTTCTGCCTAAACGGGAGGCTAGTCGTACCGGCCTAGTCATTCGGCTCTTGTCACGTCAAGCCCTATCCCCCTGTTGACATGCAGGTTGTTATACGGAGCACCATGCTATAGCCTCTGATGCTGACTAGGTGCTTTACGCCAGTATTCCCCTGCATTCAACAGTGTGATAGAAGGCGGTGGCTCAAACGGTTCAATCGGGCTTATCCCCTTGAGTATATCTTTCGGGCAGTCTCCATTGTGCGTCGGCTGGAGACCCGCCGACTATTGCACTTTCCCTTGTTGGGCTCAGCGGGCGGGGACCCCCGGGGGATGAATATCTATCATACTATAATATGGAAAATATCAAAAAACCAAAACTAGCACCAAAGCGGCACATAGCTGCCGACATTGTCATTGAGAACGATAGTGACTCTGACTGTGAGGAAGTGATGCCTCAGGCGTCAGCCGCCTGGCCTCGCTTTCTCATCATCCACAGCAAAGTTAAAGAGAAGCCTGTTTCCAAGCTGCACCCTTTCCTGGTAGGGGAGACCCTCAGGAGCCGTGTTGGCAGGCCTGAGGCCCAGCGCCTCAGGTCTGGTGACTTGCTGGTAGAGTGCCGTACCCGGGCACACTCCAATGGGCTACTGAGGCTCTCCTCCATCGGAGACACTCCAGTGGAGGTCACTCCCCACAAAACAATGAATTCCTCTAGAGGAGTGATTAAAGATCAAGCACTGGCCGAACTGTCTGAAGATGAACTTGTACGGAACCTTAAGTCACAGGGGGTGACCTACGTCAGGCGCTTCATTTCCAAACGAGGTGGTAGGGAGATCCGTCTCCCTACCATCATCCTGACGTTTGGCACCCCCACAGCTCCTACTACCATCTGGGGAGGTTACTACTCCCTAAAAGTGAAAAAGTATGTCCCTCTCCCCCTCCGGTGCTTAAAGTGCCAAAAGTATGGCCATGGGCAGAAGACATGCTGCCAGGCAGAGGCTCTATGCGCCCGTTGCACTAAGCCCGGACACTCCGCTGAGTCCTGCACAGCCATCCCCCTGTGTGTGAATTGCCAGGGGGCACTTATGGCTTCGGACAAGAAGTGCCCTCGTTGGATCTCCGAGTGCAGGATTCAGCAGGTGCGTGTGGAGAAGGGGCTGTCCTTTGCGGACGCAAAAAACTGGTTGATGGCCCTGGTGCAGCTGAGGCTGCACCAAACTCAAATAACAACTTTGTGTATACTTTCAGCGCTGCGGTGGCAGGCAAGCGCCCCACCAAAGACTTCTCTTGTCAAACCCCAACTTCTTGGTTGGGTGCAGAGCCTCGGATCCTCTCGCCCCTGGAGAGTAACCCTCCTCCGGTGGTGACGAGGAACCAGGTAACGCAGAAGGCGGACGCTACCGGTCCGGTGGCACCGCCTTCTGCTGCCCCTAAGCCTCAGCCCCCACCCAAACCTGCTACTTTGTCAACGCCAAAGGTTTCTGGCTCTGGTCAGCCTTCTAAGGCCCATAACTCTAGCGGCAGGACCGCTGCCCAGGACCAGAAGTCTAAGAAATCTATGGGACCGCCGTGCGCACGGGCCCAGAAAGGGAACACTGATGTCCCCCTTCAAAACAAATATGCTGCATTGGAGGAGCAGATGGAGGGAGTGGAAGTTGTCATTGCCGATGCTGCGGCAGCTCCACCCCCTTCATCTCCTAACAACCAGAGGAGGCCCGGGAGCCGGCCCCCCCTCTGTTTCTCCGACTCCTTCCAAGGCAAAGGAAAAAGGGGGGAAAAACTCCGCACCCCCATATAAGACATAATCATGGACTCTCTGCTTCAGTGGAATTGTCGTGGTTTTCAAGCTAACTTTGAGGAATTACGTCTTTTAGTCAAGTACTATAACCCCTCAGTAATATCTCTTCAGGAGACTTACCTGAAGACTTCTGACCCTGTGTCCTTTAATGGTTTTAACGTTATACATAAAGGCTCTGATTCGGAGAGGCGCTCGGGTGGAGTGGCTCTTCTCATTAGTAGCCAAATTTTATGTAGCCCCGTTAGCATCGACACCTGTCTTCAGGCTGTCGCAGCTCGGGTTACCTTGAAGAAGACCATAACCATATGCAGTATTTACCTGCCACCATCCCTGCGGGTCTGTAGTAATGATTTTTTTAATTTAGTAGATCAACTGCCCCCTCCCTTTATTCTCATGGGGTATTTTAACGGTCACGCTCACCTTTGGGGTAGTGACCACTATGATGGCAGAGGTCAGATGTTAGAAGATGTTTTTTCTCAACTTAACCTATGTGGCTTTAACGATGGTTCACCTACATACTCTAACCCAGGTTCAGGATCTAGTTCTGTTCTAGACCTCACTGTGTGTGATCCTTCTCTCATGCTGGACTTTGACTGGAAGGTTCACGATGACCTGTGTGGTAGTGACCACTTCCCAGTAGTCCTGTCATCGGTCAGCTGTGGGGAGGATCCGCCGGTGGGGCGCTGGAATCTTAAGAAAGCTAACTGGCCTCTGTTCGCCACCCTCTGTCAGTCTCGTATTACAGAGGAGGTGGTCATGTCATCTGAAGAACCTATTTCTTCTTTTACTACTATTGGACGTAGCGGGTGAAACCATCCCTAAAACTTCCGCATCAGTCCCTCGAAAGCCGAGAGTACCATGGTTCAACGAAGAGTGCCGCAAGGCCCAAAGAGCGCGCAAATCTGCTCAGCGACGTGCTTTCCGTAATCCGTCGCAAGTGAATATTTTAACCTTTAAAAGACAGAGGGCGAAAGCCCGTTACATTTTTAAACGTGAACGCCGTGCTTCCTGGAGACGCTTCGTCTCATCTTTAACTTCTCGGACTCCGTCCCAGAAAGTATGGAAGGCTGTTCGGAGAATTAGGGGCAGAGGTGGCTCGGCTTCTGTTGGCCATCTTAGAGATGGTGCCAGTTTGGTTACAGATAAAAAAGCTGTGGCCAATTTGCTTGCCTCCACCATTGCCCATAATTCTTCAACGGAGCATTATTCACCTTTCTTCCAGAGAGAGAGTCATTTTTGACAAAAGACTTACCTTCCGCAACCATATTAATTACCTTAGAACCTCTTGTCAGAAGGCTCTCGACATTCTTCGTGTCGTCGGTCGTACTGACTGGGGTGCGGACCGTACTGTCTTACTTCGTCTGTACCGGGCCCTTGTTCGGTCCAAACTGGATTACGGCTCTGTGGTGTATGGCTCAGCTTCCAAGTCTGTGCTACAGCGTCTGAACACAATTCACCATCAGGGTCTGCGGATATGTCTTGGGGCCTTCAGGACGTCTCCAGTTCCAAGTCTGTATGCCGAGGCAGGGGAGCCTTCTCTCAAGCTCCGCCGCATCCGCCTCATGCTCAGCTACGTTCTGAAACTGAAGGCCCATCCAGACAATCCTGCCTATGATTGTGTTTTTAAACCATCGTTTGCAGAGATTTACGATACCCATCCGGGAGCTGTCCGTCCACTTTCTTTCCGTGTCCGACCTCATCTGCAGGCGGCCGGATTGGACCTGGACAGAGTTTCGGAATCCCTGCAACACATCACTCCACCTTGGCTCTTACCAGTTCCTGACATCTTGCTGGACCTGACTGCCCACAAGAAGGACTCTACTCCACCAGCCATATACCAACAAAGCCTCAATGAACTGCTTTCAATTTTTCCTGGCTATTGTCGCATCTATACCGATGGGTCAAAGTCTGAGGATGGGAGAGTGGCTGCGGCCGCAGTGTCCTCTCGCCATCCTAGACGCCCGTTTAAGCACCGCCTCCCGGACCACTCATCTGTATTTAGTGCGGAACTGCAGGCGGTTCTGCTGGCACTCAGGCATGCTTATCGATCTAGAGAAAGGAACTTCCTGATTCTGTCTGACTCTCTTTCTGCCCTGCAGGCCCTTCAGGGCACGGGAAATGACCACCCACTGCTGGTGCAGATCAGAGAGCTCCACGCGGACTTGATGAAGGAATATTATGATATCATTTTTATTTGGGTGCCAGGGCATGTGGGCATCGAAGGCAACAGGATCGCAGATTCTGCTGCCAACGATGCCCGCAATGACCCTGTCCCTGACACACAGACTGTTTATAGTGATTTTAGACATGTGGCTAGTGTGTACATAGCCCGTGAGTGGCAGTCCGAATGGGACAAAGAGGAAGCTAACAAGCTGCATGAAGCCCTTCCTAAGTTGTCCGACGGTCTACCTTATCGCTGCGGCAGCCGCCGTGAGGAGACTGTCCTGGCTCGGCTCCACATTGGCCACACGTATGTTACGCACTCTTATTTACTTAAAAGTTGCCTGCTCGGCGTTAAACCCAAATAACTAACTAACTAACTTATTTACTTAAACAGGATGAGCATCCATGTTGTTATGCCTGTGACGAGCAGTACTCTGTTCAACACTTTTTGTTGTCTTGTGCTGATCTAATCGACACAAGGTATAAACATTTCACGGCAGACTCCTTGAAGGTTTTGTTCCGGGATGTGCCCCCGGACAAGATCTTCAGTTTTCTGAGAGAGTGCCATATTTTTAATAAGATTTGAGCGTTTATAGACTATGATGTTTCTATTATTTTGACCTTTTTGAGAGTCTTTCGATGTTTTCTTTAAAGACCTGTGCGACATTTTAGCCTGACATATTTTTAAGGTATATTTACATCATGTCTTAAGACCTTTCTTTTAGTCTGGCTGACCAGATTTTTACCCTTCCCGCCATGAGATGGCCTTAGTTGCCTGCTCGGCGTTAAACCCAAATAACTAACTAACTAACTTTCAACTTTGCGGTCAGCCTCGACCTTTCCGATGCTTATCTCCATGTTCCCATTCACCCAGCGTCTCGCCTCTTCCTACGTTTCGCCTTCGACGGAGTCGTATACCAGTTTCGGGCTCTCCCCTTCGGCCTCAACATTAGCCCTTGGGTCTTTACGCGGATTATGGACGCGGTGATCTCTCGGGCCCGACAGTCCTCGTCCAGCCCAACCTCCAATTACCTAGACGACCTCTTGCTCCGCAATCAGGACCCCCAGTCTCTGGAGACAGACCCGGACGCTCTACTGACTCTTTTTCGGAGACTGGGATTTATAGTACACCAAGGGAAGTCAGATTTCACACCCTCCCATACCTTCATCCATCTTGGAATGGAGTTTATGACCGACCGCAACACTTTGAGACTGACGGCCTCTCGCGTTCAGAAACTGGCTGCGGCCGCTCACCAGGAGTCGCGTTCCGAATCGTGCCCTGCCAGGATCTGGCTTCAATTACTGGGGCTCATCAGTGCCGCAGCCGATCTCCTTCCCCTCGTAAAAGGAGCACAACGGCCACGCTGTCAGAACACAAAATGCGCCGAGAAATGTCTTTCGAATACGAGTCAAACAAATAACCACAGTGTAATGTCGCTGCCTGTCCGGAAAACTCCTGGACGTCTGGCTATGACAGTACCCGAGGCCTACCTCGATACACGTAGAAAAGGCTAAAAAGAAATCCAAAGAAGGGAGCCGTTTGGGCTGACACAACCGACATAACCGGAAGCTAAGCGCGAAAACTGGTAATGGCTGCGCATGTGCCGTATGAGGTAAGGGAGGCTACTCAGTAAAGGGAAGCTATTCAGGGACGTTGGTACAGCTCACTTGGGTGGCTCCCCGGTGGCGTTGCTGTACACAATGATCCCTGGGCTGAAATTGATAGGCTAAGTGCTGCTTCCATACAGTAATGCCATCGGTAATGTTTTTTGAGGAAACAAATACATTTTCCTGCTAAGCTTTTGTGTGCATGTGTATTTGTTATACCCCTGTATTCTGATTTGATCTCTATTACGTGTCAATTTTTAGATCTTTGACAGTATTCACAAGGTTAGTATCAGGAATTTGTTTGGTAACCATTGGTTTGTCGGCAGTCGCCAGTGCTTTTTGTCACGATTCCTGCAGGAATCATCAAAACAGAAAATTAACCCTTGTAACCTCAAGGTCCCATTTCTCAAATTTTGGAGGTGTTCCCTAATGACTGTAACAGTTCCAGGAGATGGATTGACCATGATAATTCAAGGGTAGTGCCAGATTAGCTTGGTGCCTTCAGGTGCCAAGCTAATCTGGCACTACCCTTGGATTATCATGGTCAATCCATCTCTTGCTGTAGGGACTCCGGGCTAAATGGATTAAGCTCTGCTGACTGCTGCAGTTTGTTTCTGTGTGCTATTTTTTCCCTATTCATAATTTGAGCTTTAGGAGTTTGATGGTATTGATTACTCGTTGACTAGACTGTTTGGTTAATGTTGTGTTCATTTTGTGTGTGTGTGTGTTGCTTTTTGATACGTGTTAGAAACAGTAGCTGCATGGTACACAGTTGTCATTATTCTTTCATTGCAAATTACAGGTGTAGTTTCAGTTTTCTTAATTTGCATCAGAAGAATTTGTAGCTGCTGTTTCTCCCTAAATCAGAATAATGTTGCCCAGATGACAGTTTGCTCATCCATCGTGATCGATCTGCATGAAGCATAGATGCTCATGAGCCCCTTCGGTCGCATGGGACCATGAAAAATGTATGCCCGTTGCTTGCAGAGATCGGCTTATATCTAGGAAAACCATCTTTGTAAACCTCTCACTGCAAGCAAACTAACAAATTATGTGCTTTAAAACCATGGCAGTTTTAACCCTTTGCATGTCAGTAGCGGTTTTTGTCATGATGATTCCTACAGCAATCATCATGACAAAAACGGCTACCAACATGCAAAGGGTTAACTCTGGCTGTTGGTGGCACTTTATGTTGCAATGATTTATAATAATAATAATAATAATAATAATAAGCGCATTAAATAGGCGCTTTATCCCAATTGAAAATCGGCTCAAAGCGCCGCCGCGAACTGAACCCAACAAGCACGCTCACGTGAATCACGCGCATTCACTCACACACAGTACATAAACACAGAACATTCACGTGGTGCTAAGGGCTAGCTCAAGTGAGCTACTGTAGTTTTGGAAATTCAAAATCGTTTGTATTTGAAATTTGATTAAGTGGGCTGAAGCTGATACCAAAGTCGTGGGGGAGGAAGAGCCGGAGTACCCGGAGAAAGAACCCCCGACGGTCCGCCCGAATTAATGGTGACACTTACTAGAGGAGAAAAATCCGACGCCGGAACCCGTAATCGAACCTCGCACCTTTAGCATTGGTGGCAGGCGCCTTAACCACTGCGCCACGGACCGCAGGAATCATGGTTGTCTTTCTCTTTTCTCTGCTGCTACAGTGGCAGCAAATGGAGGGAGACAATCAGTGTGATAGATGTTATACTCTCATCACTGTTGGGACCACTGTAATTTCTGTACGTCCTGCACAGGCACACCCCACTTATTCACAGAGATTTATAGGTTTTACATTATTTGTAAATATCTATACTTATGTTGATCCATCACTATGACTCAATGCCGGGCAGATGTGTTGTCTTTTTTCCTTTGGGCATTGTTGGGTTCCACGATATTGAATGAGACATTTTCAAGCTAACATGTCTATGTTGTGCATTCTGCTGTAAATGTGCATGTGTGGGACTGTATATGTGCATGCATGCATGATGCACGTAGGCACACACTCAATCACATATTCATGTTGTAAATAAGTTAGGAGTGCATGCTATTGGGAGTCTGAAAACATGAAAGGTCAGTCCAGCAAGTGAAGGCCATTGACTCCACATTGGCTGCAGTTGGCCTCCACGCATGCCTACAGCGCCGGATGTCAGCCCCAGTGATCTTTTAGCACATGGAGTATGTTTACCAGTGTGTCCAGTGCACTTGTTACGTACATACAGACTCACAGATGTGCATGAGCACTCAGCCTTTAGACATAATGCACTTGTGCACAGACATGCACTTACAGACAGTAAGAGACAGATGTTCAGATCTTTTGGTTTCAAGTCTTTTTTTACTCTTAACTCATTCGAGACGTGCCACCTCCGTATATGCGGCTTATTCCGCATGTCTGGAAGCAGCACATCTCATATGAGTTAAGTAAAAATAACATCTTGGTGTACATCCTGATACTGTTGTAGAACCATGGGGACGGGGCGACTGAGTACCTCCGTCAGCTGCTGATCAGCCTGCAGGACTGCTACAAAGAGGAGACTCGCAGCCTGTACACCATCTACTGCCCCAAGAAAGGTCTGTACCATATCGAAACAGCTAAGTCCTGATAAAATGAGCTCCAAAGGATGTCAGCAATAACATCATATTAACCCTTTTAGCTCAGAGTCCCTACAGCAGGAGACTGATCGACCATGATAATTCAAGGGTAGTGCCAGATTAGCTTGGCGCCTTGAAGCGCCAAGCTAATCTGGCACTACCCTTGAATTGTCATGGTCAATCAGTCTCCAGCAACTGGTACATAGTTATAAGGCAACACCTCCAAAATTTGAGAAATGGGACCTTGGGCTAAAAGGGTTAACAGGAGTTTGTATCAACCCAGTGACTCAATGAATGCAGATTGTGTTTTTGAAATTGTTGTTAATTCAGTGCCAGAGGCCTTAGGCCCAATGTTGTGTCAGCAAGAGGCGTTGATCCTCACGAGCCACCACAACTGCGGGGGCTTATGATGATCTCTTGCCTTGTGCATCTGGATTGTGTTTACCTCTCTTAGCAGTGAAGGTGTTAAGAAGATTGGGAAGGGAAAGAAAACAATTCCAGGGAAACCAAGTGATGTTTTGGTTCACCAGAATTTTATGGTATCTTGACTGTACCACAAATAAGAAAAGCTGCATGTTTCTCAGTTGTAGCTGAGCATGGGTTGCAATGTTTTACTTTTGTAACCAAACCAAGGGGAACTACTCAGTCAGTTAGATCCCCTGCCCTAGCCTCATCTGTCTGGTTTGTGAGTTACTTTTGTAAGTTTGAGTGATAAATCATGAACATGTGGGATGGACCTCTGAATGCACACGTACCATGCAAGAAAATGCATACACGATGTCGTATGAACGTGGAGAAAGACTTCTTGAGAACAAAGCTGCAAGAGACATAGAACCTTATGAACCTCTGCAGTTGCGTGGGCCCATGAGGTTCTATGCCTCTTGCTAGCAATATTTTGTATCCATGCTGCGTGGATGGCTGCGGGGCATTGAATTTACAATGATCGTAGAAAAACAACTTGTGGCTGGTGCGAGAGAAGGGGCTTAACTCATTCAGCTCGACGGCTGTATTTCCCAAATTGTGGAGGCATCATCTAATGACTATGCACCAGTTGCAGGAGATGGATCGACCATGATAATTCAAGGGCAGTGCCAGATTAGCTTGGCGCCAACAATCTAATCTGGCACTACCCTTGAATTATCATGGTCAACACATCTCCTGCTGTAGTGCATCAGGGCTGAAGGGGCTTAAAATAAAAAACACTGCCTTGTGCTTGTAGGTATGATCTGCGCGGCCCAGTACAGCAAAGATGGCAACTGGTATCGAGCGCGCGTGATAGGCTTGCCGGGTAGCCGCAGGGTGGAAGTTCAGTTTGTCGACTATGGGAATGTTGAGGTTGTCGACCACACTTGTGTGTGCAAGATTCTCGACGAGTACGTCAAATTCCCTGCGCAGGTAACTATGGAGTTGCAACGTGGGTGGAGCTGAGCATCCGAGAGTTAAAGTGTGTACAGCTCTAACCCATTTAGCCCCAATGATCTGCAGCAGGAGACGGATTGACCATGATAATTCAAGGGTAGTGCCAGATGAGCTTGGCGCCTGAAGGCGCCAAGCTCATCTGGCACTTCCCTTGAATTATCATGGTCGGTCCATCTCCTTCAACAGGTACATAGTCCTTAAGCAGCACCTCCAAAATGTGGTCTTGGGATTAAATGGGCTAATATAAATTCTTGTTGAGAAAAGTTAAAAGAGCAAACATCACTTTGGATTCGTGACTCAATTGTGGCTGTACCTTGACAGGTCAAGATCGCTTTTCCTTTCACAGTACTGTTTTCACGGTAGTTGTACTGCACTTCAGTCTCGCTGAACCAGACTGCTAGAGAAGCAGGCAATTCTGGCAGAAAACATTGACGTGGATGATTCGGCTTTTTTTTTTTTCAAAATCCCAGAAAGCAGAATTTGTTTCAGGCAGAACAGTCATTTAGCCAGCCTGTTCCATCAACAAGAGGCATAGATTCTCAAGAGCCTCTGCATCCGCAGGAACTCACAAGCATGTATGCCTTCTTGGTGGCACGGACCAGCCACAATTACATGTGCAGATTGAGTGCTTAACCATGCTTAACTATTCTTTTGAGTAGAGATGGTGAACTTGTGCGTATTGTGAATGTATCATGAATTTCTGACTGACCCTATTCTATAGTGCCTTTACCATTTTAGCCCCAAGGTACCCTTTCTTGAATTTTGGAGGTGTTGCCCAACGACTATGTAACAATTGTAGGAGATGGATTGATCATGATAATTCAAGGGTAGTGCCAGATGAGCTTGGCGCCTTCAAGCGCCAAGCTCATCTGGCACTACCCTTGAATTATCATGATCAATCCATCTCCTGCTGCAGGGTCCTGGGGCTAAAAGGGTTAATGTTGATGGCCCGTCATTTCAATTTTCACAGTCACTCATGATACTGCGTGCTGTTTGTGTATATATATATATATATATATATATATATATATATATATATATATATATATATATATATATATATATATATAATTATATATATATATATATATATATATATATATATATATATATATATATATATATATATATATATATATATAATATATATATACAAACATTCACCTGAAGAAGCCCTCGCTGAGAGGGCGAAAATTTGTGCAAAAAAAAAAAGTGTAACTTCTCCTAAACTACGTGGTGTATATGGATGCTTTCTTCACATTTTAAATATATATATATTGATTTGTCCCCTAGGCCATGGAGTGTGTGCTTGCAGACGTAGAACCAATTGATGAGAGCGGGGAATGGTCGGAAGAGGTTGGTTGTGCTATATTTGATGTTAACCCCTTTACTGCCAACAAAAAGTGGACACGTTCTAACTGTAAGAAATGTAGGTCCTCTTAAGCCATTTCATACTGAGGCTAAAAGCTTCAAATTTGTACACTGCCATACACAAGGTACATTATAGTACTTACAGATAAGGATGTAGACCAATGGCTTTAGTTCAAGGGCGGTGCCGGAATAGCTTGGCGCCTAGAGGCGCCAAGCTATTCTGGCACTACCCTTGAACTATTTTAGTCAAGCTTATTTCACACACTGGTGTATTCCGAATGATAAGGGTTAAGCCCCTGCAGTTGCGGGGGCTCATGAGGATTTATGCCTCTTTGCTGATACCACTTTGTAATCATGGTTTTTTAAGACAGCTGGGGGTGGGAGTGGGGTTTGGGGGGGAGGGGGAGGGGGGGGGGGGGGGCAATTCTTGAAATATTGTATGTTTCCTCAGCTGTAGAGTAGTCTTTATAGGACAACTGCTAAATGTTTAACGTTAATCATTTAAGGCTTAACATCTTTTGACCACCACAACAGAAATGCTCATCTTAAGTATTTTGCAAACTTTAGGTAATGTGTGTATTAACTATTTAGTTATCTGCTGTATAGCATAATGATCATTTCATCATTTGTCTAATCTGTTATGCTTTCAGGCTCAGGCATGGTTTGCAAGCCATGTGACACTGCAGCTCTGCCAGTTTCGAGTGACGAAAGAGAGTGAGTTCTGAATGTGTACTTTTACCAAATCAGTGTGCATTTCATTGTAACCCCATGTGCATGCAACCACCTGTATTGTAAGTGGTACCAGTGACTGCATGCACAGAGAGAAAAGATGAACATGATCCAGCTGCAAGAGATATATCCTCATTAGCCTCATTAGTCACGGGGGCTCATGAGGATCTGTTGTCTCTTGCAGAGACCAATTTTGTATCCATGTTCCTTGGACGTTTTTGGATTTTGGTTGTTGAATGAACAAATATTTCAGAAAGTGTATATGCATCCAGTGGCTGGGAAAGGATGAAATAAACAAGAAATCATGAGGAAACAAAGATGAGCCAGAAAACAAAAAGAAATTTATATCGATTTCTCTACCCCATTCAACCCCACTCAAGATTACTTCATACTTTGTGTGTGTGCAAAAATGTAAATTATAAGTGGGTTTTAGATGGGGGGTGTGTGTGTGTGTGGGGGGGGGGGGGGGGTGGAGAAACAGGTAGAAATTACGAATAATGCCACTGGCATGGATGCACTTAAAAAATAAAAAAAATCTAGTTTAAAAAATGAATTTATTTTAAAAAATATATATATATTTTTTTTTTGCACTAGAAACCCTCCTTCCTGCACCACCCTCATCCCCTCCCCCACCCCCAGAAAGTTAAAAAAAAAAAAAAAAACATAACCCAAAACTGTGTTATTATTCATATGATTGTTTTGTATTGTGTGTGTTGTGTGTTGTGTCGTGCAGGCAAGAAGCCCAACGCAATGGAGGGAGCATTGTACGTTATCAACATTGACAACAATGCCCTGTGCTGTCTGAATGTGGAACTAGTCAAACAGGGCTTTGCCAGGAGCACGGGAGTTTGGTCAGTGTTCAGGATTTCGGTGTTCAGGATTCACAGATTGATGCGCAGTAATAACAAAAAAAGAGCAAAGGGGTTCGGTCAGTGTTAACCTATTACATCCTGAGGCTGACATTTTTCAAATCTGCCTAACATCCTACATAGGCTACATTGCAGATTCGGAGATGGGTTAACCATTTTAGTTAAGGGTAGTGCCAGAATTGCTTGGCGCCTCTAGGCTCCAAGCTATTTTGGCACTTCCCTTTATCATATCACAATCGTTGAGGATGGAAAGGGTTAACATCATAGTAGGAGAAGGCTTTCATGTCGTGAGATTAACAAGTTGTCTCTTTTTTTAAAGCAAATTTACAAGACTTTTTCACTTTAGGTATCTAGTGATCATCTCGTTAAAACCATCCCGGATTCTCTGCAGGAAAATCCCATCATTCTGAGGCTCGTGGATACAAACAGTGCCAGCGGGAGGCTTTAATTTTCGTGAGCCCATGATTCTGTGGAGGCTGATGAAGATCTATGTATCTTGGAGGCGGGTTTAGTTCGCTGTGTTCCGGCAGTGAAGGAATTTAGATACTGGTGAATTCATTATGGATTATTTTCTTTCAGGTCGCAGGTAGAAAACTTAAGCGGGATCACACTGAAAGCCTTTGACCAAGAAGTTCCTCAGGTAAGTGTCTTTGGTACAGTTTCAAGTGAACGCTGAAGTTATTCAGCGCATTTTGTCTAAAGTTTCTGTTATTGTATCATCCTGACTATGATAGTTCAAGGGTGGTGCCAGGATAGCTTGGCACCTCTGTGGAATACATCAATTGTTTGTTCACAGATTTATTTCCTCTGCCACCATGAGAATCTGTCTTTTGCTAGCCGCTATAAGTGTCATAAGTGTCCTAGCAAGGACCAGTTATGTGTGGGTTTTAGTGTGTGATATGTTTGAGATATCAGTGTTTCCTATCACATGTTTAGACTTTCCAAGAACAAGCTAGCCCAATGATGTTTTGCGCAGTTTATGATTTAATTCAATCTGTTTTTGTGTCAAGCAGTTGTGTGAACAGTACCTAGCAGCCGCAGCCTCTGCTCCATATCACCCCATGCACCAGACAGCTGATGCTCAGTCTGCTTCAGTCGTAGCTGCCTCCTCCACCCCTGCATCCCTCTCGCCGGGCACCTCAGCCGTATACCCCTCCTCTCCCACCCTCTCCACTTCCGGCTCTTCCACCCTATCGCCCACAAGAAAGACTGATGGTCGGGAAAAAAGTCCCAAGGCTAAGTCACCAAGCAAGAATCACAGAGCCGCATCCCAGCGCGTGAAGCCATCTGAGCCGAGTAAACCAGTGGGGGATGCAGGGAAGCGGAAAACAGGACCAGATGCTGTGTCAGTCAGTATCAGCGCTTTTGAGTCACCAGCCAACTTCCACATTCAGCTGAAGGAGAAGGAGGATGAGCTGAAGAAGTGAGTATAGCTTATGTGTACACGAGTTGTACACTTAGACTGTTTCCATGATTTCTAGACATGTGGATCCTCTAAAGTTTTGTCAGTGGCACAGAAGGGTTCCCCATTAACTCTCTGCCTACTAAGTAACTTTCTGTATTGTGTACCAGAGCCAGGAGATGGATCGACCATGATCATACAAGGGTAGTGCCAGATTAGCTTGGTGCCTGGTGGTGCCAAGCTAAGCTGACGCTGCCCTTGTGAATTATTATTATTTTTTTTTTAAAAATTTATTATTATTTGCTGCTCCAAGTTTCCTTTGTCAACCTCAGAGGTCTTCCTCTCATGCCGCTCATCCTCATCAACCCCAGTGTGCTCACCCAGGCCCGCTAGTTGTTCCAGCCAGACTCCCGGGCCTGCTGCTATATATGTCAGGTAGTAGGGGACTTTTTCCGGAGGAAACTCCGCACTGCTGCCGAGTCACTTCGGTGGTGTTCAGTGTGCCACACCTACTATTCCCCCTACTTATGACATTGTTTTTTGCTAGTCGCGGAGTCGACGAGTGGGAGCTCCCCCCAGAGGTGGCGAGTCAACCACTAAGTTCTTCCACGCACAGCAGCAGGGTCTGGCCGAAGACAACCGTGCACCTAGGGCTCCTGGAGGACTGGGCTGAGGTCACCATGAGACGGAGACTTGAGGGATCAGAAACCTGGAACAGCATTTTTCATTTTGCATGATGATGAGGATGATGATATGATGATGCCATGGTGGTCCATGTGGTTGGGGACTGTGTGACAGGGCTGCATTCCACGCTTCCAGCAGAGGTGCCTACCTTACGCGCTAGCTCGTAATTTTACGCATTTTCGGCTCAAATTACGGGAATACGACCAGTCCCTCTAAAATACGCAATTTACGGGGGGGGGGGGGGGGGGGGTGGGGGGGGGTGGGGGGGGGGGGGAGCAGAGGGGGGGGGGGGGGGCTGACTAACTAATTGTGGACTGAAGATCGGCCGTCAGGCTCCCAGCCCCTGGAACCAGAGACTGTCACTAAGCTTTGCGCGTGTAGTCCGCTACACACTGACTAGCCAAGGCAGCAAAAATACTCGCACACAGCGCGCCAAGCGTGCACTGAAACACTGAACTCTGACTCACGGGTAGTAACTAGCGATAGCAGGGGGCTCCACTGCTACAAATGCATGCAACGTGTGCAGAAAGGACTTTGTTGTTGCTCACAGTGGTGCGTACAAAAGTATGATATTCAAAGACATTTGGAGTCCGCTGGGCACAAGACCAAGGCAGTAGTACATCCCCAAAAAAGCACTTTTTTGTTAACCCTTTCGGCCCGGCAAACCGCTGTACTGTTTGGCGGTCTTCCCGGAAAAACGCTAGAGCGGTGTTAGGTGTTTTATATCGCGCACCCAGTGATACGCAAGCCTCGCCGCGTGTGTGGTGACCTCGCCCTTCACCCGGCACTGAGGCATCATGTTTTATGCTACAGGGTCCTGACAGTGCGTGCGTACTTTTGTACGTGGTACACGGTCAGCTTTCTAGCATGCGTATTACGGTCGAAATGGCGAGTGAATGTGTAGATATTCGGAGTGATAAAATTTTGTATTTGGAGACATGGTTTCAAAAGCAGATAGCTTTGATATATTGGGACTCATGTGTCCACCTACCGCGTGGCAGCATAACCACGTGTTGGCAGTGTCAGCTGGAGCGATAGACGGTTGAGGCACTGACAACGGCAATGATGTACAGCTTGATTCTGAAGCTGAATTTGGAGGTTCTAATTGATATTCCGTTCCTCTGATGCTACACCTTGGTGCACATGCAGTGACTCTGTGGACACCGACTGACACACATTGGTCACACGTGTAGTACGTGCATTGTCTTTACAACACTGGTACTTCTATCCTATCGTGTATGAGACACAACATCGTTCAATGCCGCTTATTACATGTTGTCTAGAGTGTGGATATACCGTACAGTGGAAGGTGTAAACATTGACATCTGGTGACCAGGTATGAAGGAGCCATACAGTGTATCGGCACACTGGAAATGCACGGACACTAACGTGTCGCAGTAACTGATGCCCTGTTTACTAACAGCTACCTGTCATGCACAAAAGACATTTTTGGCTCATGTGCGAAGCAAACGTGAATCTATGTTCTGAGCCAGCGGTCGTGCGTGGTAAACTTTAACGTTGGATTTTCTCGGAGCCCGGACTATTGAAGCTACAGTCTTCAAACTTGGCCCAAGGATACTTTGTGGCAAGACCTTTCTAAACATGTCAATTTTAGTGACAGTTTCTCACAAAGGTCAAGGTCACAGGAGATCAGAAAATATATCATAAATAGCTATTTGGGGACATAATTTCCTTTTCCTCAAATACTAATTCACAACTTCTAACCCAAACTTGGTACAAAGATACCTGATGAAAAGACCTTTATATGCACACTAATTTCGTTGATTCCTCGGAAAAGGCAATGGTCACAAGAGCTCAAGAAATATGTCCCAAATTACCATATTTTTACCCCCCCAAAATTTTTTTCTCGCAAATACTATTCACAACTTCAAACCCAAGCTTGCTACAGCGATACCTGATATTGAGTGAATAAAATAGCTAATAGAGTAATAGTGTGGATAAATGTCTTTATTTTTAATTTGTTTGCTGTGGTGTATTTTTTTCGTTGCGTGTTGCGCTGAAATGATTACACAAAATACACATTTTTAAGCAGCCCATTACACAAAATGGTCTAAGAGGGGTAGGCACCTCTGTTCCAGTCATAAATATCCTGGTGTTAAGCAGGCCCGGGAACTGTGGACACCTGCGGTGACAACCGTGTAATCATTCACACCTTGCAATGTGTCATAACCTGGGTAGCACCCCCAAAGTCGCACCCGTGAAGTATCCCGCTTGATTCAGCTGGGATTCGAACCCGGATCTCCCGGCTGCCAGTCCGACACGCTAACCACTGCGCTACGGAGGGCGGTGGGCCCTTGTGAATTATCATGGTTGACCCATCTCCTGCACCTTGGTGCATTGTCATTATACGATGTCACGACACGCCTGACGGAGTCAGGGCGCCGTGGACAATATGAGTGCAGACACTCGAGAAAACCCACCCACTCTAAATAAATAACGCAACGCCAGTGATAAACAACAAACAAATCCTTTATTACCTACCCTTACTCTAACTCCCACCCCAACCCACTAACGCCCCACACACTCACCCATACCCACACATGCACTCATAACGTATCAACACATAAAAAAGATTAACATATAAAAAGATGACTAACAAGTGAAAATGACTAACAGGTGAATATGACTAACAGGTGAATATGACTAACAGGTGAATATGTCAAGTTCAAACTGATTAGGATCTATGTTGTCTGGGCGGTCCCACCAACATGATCATAAAAACACTTTGGTTTCTAAAAGTCATGACATAAACTGAAAAATTTCTTGTACCAGTCATATCAGTCATAGTCCTGTTTAGTATTCAAAATCATTCATGACATCCATTTCATATCTTCATGACTAAATTCCTCTCACCTGCTGCCTAATTGTTTTATTCATTGGTGATGCAATCTTACTGTGCAATAGACCCTTACAGATAAACTACGGTGGACGCCTCTGGGTATCTTAAGGACAGAAGACGATCAAATCGTCATCACAGAGCAATCGCGAGTACCATAGACCATAATCAAAACACTTAACAGTCAAGTTTTCCCAACCTATGTACCCAGTACCTTACCCGGTTCCTGGCGCACTGCTCCCGCGCCTAGCAGGTCATATGAACAGGTAGATCTTCAACGCAGATGTGATACGCAGACACTGGTTACAATCTCGGCAGTAGCAAATCAAACCAATTGTTAGACACTATTGTGGAAATTGGGACGCAACTTGAAGACAGGAAGTGTTACTTAGTCTGTATGACTATCCGATGTATTCACTGATACAAAGACCTTTGGCTCACAAGAAAGCAACGAGA